>CM061554.1:175883652-176051328 GCA_030864225.1 Capsicum baccatum var. pendulum
GATCAGGATATCATCAGCTTAGGGTCAGGGAATGTAACATTCTAAAAATAGCTTTCTGACTCACCTCAGACCGATGGCTCAGATAGTTTTATTGTGTACTGTGATGCATCCAAAGTAGGTTTAGGTTGTGTCCTCATGCAGAGAGGTAAGGTCATAGTCTATGCCTCTAAACAGCTTAAACCCCATGAGAAGAATACCCTAATCATGATCTTTAGTTAGTACCTGTAGTATTTGCCTTAAAGATTAGGAGGCATTACTTGTATACGGTGCATGTAGATGTGTTCACAGACCACAAAAGCCTTCAGTATGTGTTTTCTCAGAAAGATTTAAATCTACATCAGAGAAGGTGGTTAGAGTTATGAAGGATTATGGCATGAGTGTTCTGTATTATTTGGGCAAGGACAATATAGTGGCTGATGCTCTCAGTAGATTATCTATGGGCAGTGTTACTCATATCGAGGATGGTAAGAAGAAGTTATCTCAAGAAGTTCATCAACTTGCCCGACTAGGTAGCCGCTTAGTCGACTCAATAGAGGGTAGTGTGTGGGTGTAAAGTAGCGCTGAATCATCTCTAGTTTTTGAGGTGAAGGAAAATCAGGATAGAGATTCCAGTCTAGTTAAGTTAAAAGAATCAGTTAGAGATCAGAAAGTGAAGGTTTTCTCCCAAAGGGGGAGATAGTGTTTTGCATTATCAGGGCATATTGCGTGTGCTTGGTGTAGATGATTTGAGGCAATGAATTCTTCTAGAAGAACATGGTGCGTGTTACTCTATTCGTCCTGGGGCCACTCTAATGTACCACGATTTGCAGGAGATCTACTAGTGGAGTGGGATGAATAGGGATATTACAGAGTTTGTAGCTAAGTGCTCTACATGCCAGCAAGTTAAGATTGAGCACTAAAAGCCTAGTAGATCTATGCAGGAGTTGAATATTCCCATATAGAAATGGGAGGAAGTGAACATGGACTTTATGATAGTTTTGCCTTGTACCCATCATCAACATAATTCTATTTAGGTTATCATTGACAAGATGACCAAATCAACTTATTTCTTGCTATTTCATACCTCTTATTCACCCGAGGACTGTACCAAACTCTATTTGAGAGAGTTGGTTAGGTTGCACGGTGTTCCCTTATCTATCATCTTAGACAGAGATACCCAGTTTACATTTCATTTTTAGAAAGCATTCAAAAAGAGTCTTGGTACCTAAGTACATCGCAGTACCTCCTTCCACCCTCAGATAGACAGTCAAGCAGAAAGGACCATTTAGACTCTAGAAGATATACATGTTCAGTGTGTAAGCTTAGTCCATCAGTTTTCCCTCAGCTTAACCAGTCTCATTCGAGGATGAATGATCCTAAGAGGGAGATACTGTAATACCCCGCATTTCCTTAGCATATTCTAAGTCCCAATACATAAGTATTCATATATAAAATATTTGAAACACTCATTATTTTTTAATTTAGAGCCTTCCATTGCGTAGGAAATTGAATTAGCTTTCTAACGATATAAAATTTGCCTAAATTCGATAACCGGGTAAGAAGTTATGGAAATTTTAAAGTTTAGTCGTTAAACACAGTCATTTTAACCCTTAGCCCATCATGGAGCCAGCATAAATGATGATTATTAATTTCCAGTGAAGCTTTGCAAAACCTCTGCATCACGCCGTCAGCCAAAATCCCAAATGTCTTTTTCCAGTATCCTATCGCAATAGTGGCACATCGCGCCAAGGGTGAATTTCTGAATCAAAAGGGTACCATGATTTATCCACGTCGCACCAAGCCCTCAGTTCCCAGTTGTCCGATTGTAGTGATATGGTGCGATAGTGCTGTGTCGCGCTAACCCACAAAATCAGGAATTTTTCGGTAATTCGAGTTTTAAATCTGAGGGCAGAATAGAATTTTTCCCCTCACCCCGGTTAGCCTTTAACATGAAATTCACCCTAATTAACTCATTATTTTAATAAATTTTCATTAAAATCAAAGAACATTCTCTCCCAATCAAGAATCCTAGCTCTCAAATTCAAGGTCAATCCTCAAGAATTCACTAAGAACTTCAAGGAATCCTTCAATTAATATATGTTGGATGTTCATCCATGGATCCTTTTCATCCATGGAGTCCAAGCAACCCTTCTAAATTATAAAATTGTGATCTTTTCAAGTTATTATGATTTAAATTGTCATTTTACCCACGAGTCTCCATAAACTATGATTCTGTACTAAGTTACCATGAAATTATTGTTATTATTTAATTCTCCATGTTTTAATGTTGTTATTTATTGAACAAGACCACAATTTATCTCTATTATGTCGGATTCATGCTATTTCTATGTGTTTTAGGACATTTCTATGATTGTTTTAAACCATGAACTACAAGTGTCTGATAAAATGCCTACAAGAGTGATTGATTTAATAAAAGCCTTCATGTTCTAAGCTCCAAGTTTTAGCATCATTTTACTATTATTATTTTTTAGTCTTGGGGGTATTGAATACCCGAAAACCATAGCTGTGTATTTACTCTAGTCTCAGTACATTACAGAATAGTTTTCAGATTATATTATGAGCATTATCAAAATAGTCAGATATTAGTCATTCGACTTAGAATAGTCTAGTATCTCAGTATTTTTTAGTTGGGAGTTGGATTTAGCACAGAGTGAGTGCAGGGATGGTGGATTCCCTATCAAATAGGCAAAGTCGTTAGTAGCCGTTACTATACTCTAGAACTACGTAGCCAGCATAGGATATGAGTAGTCACCTGTCAGATTAGGCTTGACTATCTCGCAGGGGTCTCCCATCAGTTCAGGCTTGACACCCTTAGTCCTTTGGATATTATATCAGTTTAGTGGATCCACGCATTTATTGTTAATACTCGTGGCATGGTATTAACACTCTTTTAACTGGGGTTACAGGTTGGACCTCGATTAGTTCAAATTAGGGAATGTCAGTTAGATGATACCTCCCACAGTCTCAGATATAGTCTCAGTTACAGTCTCAGTTCAGTTATGTAGTCTTAGAGTTACTTGACTAAAGCATATATATATTAGTATTTGTCAGTATTTCATTTTATAGATTTTACTCATTCCATGTTATATGCTTGGTCATGCATCTCCAGTGTCCACAAATTTTCACATATCTTCAGTATTTATAGACTATAATGCATACTCGGTATTTATAGATTTCTCCATATTTTCAATACCTACAGATTTCATGTTCTCTACTCAGTACTCTATGTTCTACATGTATAATCAGTTAGTTATTATTACTATTATTCCTATTCATGAAACCATGCATATCGGCTTACCTTATTTAGCATACCAGTACATTCAAAGTACTAATTGTATACCATTATTTTGCACTATGGTGTATCATATCATAGGTGCTGACGTTTATTTCTTAGATCATACTTAGTCCCTCAGATCATCAGCAGTACAGTAGCAGTGGTGAGTTCTCATCATCCGAGGATAGATTATATTACTTCATGTATTTATCTCAGTAGTTAATAGAGTTAGTTGGGGCCTATCCCATCTATACACAATATTCAGTTTAGAGACTTTTCAGATACTACAGTTAGTTATTCAGATTATTTCGATTTTAGTATTATGCTAGATTCATAATTTAGTAGTCGTTTCATTATTAAAACCTTATGGTATTTCAGTTATTCTTCCACTTTCATGATTATATTATTCAGTACTTATAGCAGGTACCAACTCATGGGTAAGCTTGTGGTCTCTTGGGATCATAAGTACCGTGTAATGACTAGGGAGTGGTCTTGAGTCATTACAGGGGGTTAGGGATAAACTAGACTTAACCTATCTAATTTTCTAGTGCAATTAAGTGGATTGGGTAGAAAATCCTTAGGGTTTTGTTAAAGATTGCTAATTTACTCTTGCATTTTGATAATTCATTATTATAACCATGAAATTGATAGAATTAAGATTAGAACTATAGTAAAAAAATCCTAGAGTGGGGGGGGGGGGAGGGAGGGAGACCATCATGAATTTGATTGGTTATGTGTTATATTCATGTTTTTAGATCACAATAAAGCCGAGGTTTATGAAAATGGAAAACTCAAGTTTGCTCATGTATTTCAGGCTTGGATTGAGGTTGGTGATAATTTAAACATAGTGGAAATCCAACTTTCTTTATGTTTGGATGACAGTTGTTCCTTTAAATTTCTTCTTACAATGCATGTTCATGAAAAGTGAATGGCTGTTTGATATCCTACCTGTTAATCGCATATAATAAACTTATATAAAAAGCTTGTTGGGTTTTTACAAGTGTTGTTTCTGTTATCATTATGATTATGATTATTGTGATATCGGTTATTATTTTAAGATATACCGATGTTTGGAAATCTTCACGGAATTGGTTGATATATGATTGCCAGACACTTGATGCCTGGGATTTTCGCACATGGAAAAGAGCTCATCCCCTACAGGTCATGGCTAGTGGGAGATCATAAGACCCTTAGCGTATATGTACAAGGTATGAGTAAACATGATGGTTCCTTAAGTGAATCAAGGATTATGTGTTTACTTGTTATATTGGTTCCTTGAGTGAACCAGGTTTAAGTGTTGACTTATTGTATCAGTTATTTTAGTGAATCGAGATTACATATTTACTTGCTATATTTGATTTTTTGGTGTAAATTAGGATTCATGATTTTTCCATTGTTGTGGTTGGAATGGATTCTTGAGTGACCTATGTTTAAATTGTAAGGTTGAAATACTCTATATTATCTATTTACTTGTGCAATTCAGACATGGTTGATATAGTTGATTTAGTCATGGTTATTGACTTGGAGTCTTGTTTGTAGTCATAGTTTAGACTTGACTTGTTGTCCATGTGGATTATATTGACTGAACTTTGTGATGCTATTGAATAAGGTTAAGTGTTTCAAACTTGGGGTAAGGCTAAATGGTAGGCGTTTATGGTTGTTCTTGCTTTACTAAGTTGTGGTTGATTATTTATATTTCTCATTTTGGGTTGGTCGTTGACCCTACTAGTACACCATTATTTTTTATGTACTGATACTAAACATGATGTTTTTTGTTGAGTGTACAACATTTTTCATAGAATATTTTGAGACTTTAGTTATAGAGCGGATAGTATTCGAACTTAAGGGTGAGCTATATCTTTCGGGCTACGATGAGTTTTTCATTTAGTTCTTGGTCCACTATTTCAAACTTAGACATTTTTAATTGTTTTATGTAAAACATGTTTATTGACATTCGTAGTGTTTTGGTATAGTGACTTGCAGATTCTAGGAGATTGTATTGGTGTTTGATTATTTTCACAAAATTATCATTTAGATTGTTGAATATATTACCTTAATAATGTAAATTATCTAGTTTGCCTTATTTTGGATAAGTGTTGGTGTCATGATTTGATTTCTCAGGTTGTGATGACACTTACGATATTCCACTAATTGGTAAGCCAACCCATAATTTGGAACAACAAGTATTGGGATATTATGAGAAAAGAAGAAAATAGCAAAAAATGAATCTACTAAAGAGACTAAAATAGAGAAGTAACTCCAAAACCTGGTGAAGTCAGTGAAAGAGCTTATAATACAACAAGAGTAAAAAGTGGAATACAGAGTACATATATAAAAAATCTATCTCTGAAATACAATAAGAGGAGAGAGTAGGAATAAGTTCGAATATCAATGTAATGCCCCGAGAGTATACCCTGGATACCATACGGTGCTTACAATTCCGAAAGACCACAAGCTAACCCATGATTGGTATTTGCTATGAGCACTGAATATAACTGATATCAAAAGATCATATGCAGAATTTAATAGAAAAATTCCATAAGGTTTTAAAACATAATTCTAATAATGTCTGTCAAACAATACTGATAAAACGACAGAAAACTGCCTAACTGTCTGTACTAGTTTGAAAAGCCTCTACTGACTGACTGTGGAGCTGATGAGACAAACCCCCAACTAACTCTGATTGAATAGAAAATACTAAACTGATAAGGTAAAATAAGATAAATAAACTATGTCCTCGAAGTATGAGGACTCACCAATGCTACAATTGATAATCTGGTATATCTATTATGAGGACTCACCATTGCTACAGTTGGTAATCTGGTATGTCTATGCATGATCAGAGAACTGAGTATTCGAACCTATGATAGTAAACATCATAGAACAAGAAATGAGTATGTGATCAATACTTTGAATGTACTGGTATATTAAATGAGGTTAGGCTGATATGCATAATTTATGTTCATAAAGTAAAGTAAAGACTGATTGAACATCATGAAATAACAGAATAACTTATATGAATGCATAAATGCTGTAAAATCTGAGAATGCATGACCAAGCATATAACATGATTCTAAAATAGTCTGTAAATAAAAGTATTAAAATCTGATAACTGAATAACTAATAACTATACGCTATGGTCAGGCAAAACTGAACTGAGTTCTAACTGAATGCTGAAACTGAAACTATAGGAGGTATCATCTAAACGACATAACCTAGTCTGAACTGATCGAGGTCCTAACTGTGACCTTAGTTGGAAGGGTGCTATTACCATGCCACGGGTACTAACTATGGCTGTGGAGTCATCCCTAATCTGGTGGGTGACCCCTGAGATTAGTCATAAACTAGCGGGTGATCCCTGAGAGTGTCATTCCTAAACTGGTGGGTGACATATCATAACCTATGATGGATATGTAGTTTTGGAACTTAGGGACTGCTTTTAAGGACCCAGTCCTAGCTGATGAGTGAGCCCCTATCCCTAGGTTCGTTTGGTGCTGGATCCTACTCCCAAATGAACTGACACTGATTACTATACGAAACTAAGCTTAACTGAACCCACAACTGACTGTATTAACTAACTGAATGATACTGCTCAGGGTATGACTAAAATCATTTTGTAGATACTGAAACTAGGTAAATAGCTAAATTTTAGGTATTCATAACCCTCAGGACTCAATAGCAATAACAATAGATTCATACTAAAGCATTAAGAACAAGATAAATAGTCATTATTCAAAACCCAATCGTCTAAGCATTTTATCAAATAAATGGGAGACATGAATTTAAATATGGGAATACCGTTAAACATGATGAGATAGCATGATCACATGATAAAATCATAAACTGAGAATTTATTCTGAATTCTCATGAACATGATATGGAAACCACGATAGTGAAAACATTCTATAATGCGTTCCACTTGAAACAATTTATAATCTTAACTTGAAATTTAAATGGTGAGAAATTCAAGGACTTAAGCATGGGAATGACTGAAATATGTCGGAATACCATAATTGCAATACTAAAACCACACTTGGGTATTTAACAAAGAAATTTCATGCTTCAAATGTGTAAGGGTTGCTTTCAACAAATATAGATTGTAAACATCATGTATAATCAAAACTTATAAAAGCTTCATGGAGATAAATCATTATAAACATGTAATTTCATTATTTAAAACATAAAAGATGGATTCTTGGACTCCATGGGTGAAAAGGTGTAAGACCCCTCAATATCCCTGTCGTTTAAGTCATATATGGCATGCCAAATGAGATCCCAGACTTAGAAAATTTTAGCGAAGAATTGACACTTAGTCTTATTTTTGTCCTCGATATTTTAATGACTTTATTTTTTATCCTTATGACCTTAAAATGTCAATTCTTAAATTGATTCATGATCAGGGATGTCAATAGGTGTTCTCGGACGAGTTTCAGATTTTTCAGGCATCGTTAGAAGCCTAACTGGATGTCCAAAATAGTAAGTCAACGTAATCTCGACGCATTGTGTTAACAGTATCGTCACCAATGTCAAGCATGCAATTTCTAGTGAGTCGATGCAATCTTGATGCATCACGTCGGCCATCGCGTCGACCCCATCAATGTGGCACGTCAGTCTGCGCATCATAGGGTGCATTTTTCGGTAATTAAAATCTATGTCCAGAGGGGTATTTAAGTCAATTTCCCCACTTTATTCAGCCCTAAAATACAAAATTACGCTAGCCTAAGGGCAAAATCACTAACTTTCTCTCAAATCCTCTCAAGAACAAAACCCTAGGTCATTCAATTTTAAGTCCAAGCTTTAAGAACACACCAACAATTTTCAAGAATTTAATTATCAAGGTATGTTAGGTGTTCATCCTTGGGTTTCCTTCCACCCTTGAAGTTCAAGAACCCTTTTAAACTACAAGTTTATTAGTTTCATCATTTACATGTTTGAGTTCGATTGTTTTCATATGTGTATTGTTATATGATCTTCAATCCATGATTAATTACAAGTTTCATGAAATTAAGATAGCATGTGTGATGAATTATGTGATTTTCATGATTAATCCTTGAATTTACAAGTTGAATGTTGTAGCCATGATATTTATATATAGTTATTATTATGTGAAATAATCATGCTCCCAAAGTGTTTGTTAGAATGCCTATTTGAATTGAATAGTACAATCATGACATATTAGAACGTGTTCCCATTCAAGTACAAGTTCATGTCTTGTAAGCGTTTGATAAAATTTCTCAATCAATGAATCATGACTAAGTGACTAGCTAGTATGCTTTTAGGGTTGTTCCATGTTTTACTATTGATGCTATCGAGTCCTGGGGATATTTAATATCCAAAAATGTAGTTGTTTACCTAGAATTACAGTAGCTACAGAATAGTCTTAGTAGTGTCATGAATAGTAGTAGTCAGTCAGTTACAGAACTCAGTCTAGTTTAGTCAGTTAACACAATTAGTAATAGTTCAGTAAAGCCTAGTACAGTCTAGTGATCAGCTCAGTGTCGATTCATTTGGGAGTAGGATTCAGCATCGAGTGAACCTAGAGATGGGGGCTTACCTACCAGTTGAGGGTGTGACCATTAGTAGCAGCCCGTTATTTATGAAACTAAGTAGCCATCGTAGGTTGAATATATCAGCCTGCCAGTTGAGGGTTGATAAAGTGTTCACTTACCAGGTGAGGTTAACACATATCTCACCTGCCAGATAAGGGTGATTCAATAGTAGATCCACATAGCCATTGTTAGTACCCGTGGCATAGTGCTAACACCCTTTCAATTGGGGTCATAGGTTGGACCCGACTCCATTTATAATCGGGGTATGTCGATTAGATGAACACTCCCATAGTTACAATTTTAGTTTTAGACTTAATATAAAACTCAGTTCAGTTCTACAGAATCAAGACTGTCAGAAACAGTCACCCAGTTATCAGTAATACTGTTGTCAGTAAACTCAGATATCAGTCACTCAATTATTAGAACTCAGTATTTAGTTTCAGTATGATCTTAGATATAATATATTTTTATGTATATGCGTAGTATTGTATAATCAGTATTTACAATACTTTTAGTTATCTATGTAATCTCATTCAGTTATATACTTATCATTCAGACAATTATTGTCCATGCATACAAACCCATGGATATCATCCTAGCTCACTTAGCATACCCCTAAATTCAAAGTACTGATGCATGCTCTTTCTCTTGTATTATGATGTCTCATATCATAGGTTTGGATGCTCAGTTTCCTAACCGTACTTAGCCTAATTCAGTTAGCAGCAACAGATTAAGTAGTGAGTCCTCATCCATCGAGGATATGATTTTTTCCTGTATACAATAGATTCAGTATTTATTAGTCGGAGTTAGTTAGGGGCTTATCCCATCAACTCCGTATTCAGACAAATCAGTAGAGGCTTTTCAGACTAGACTAGTTCAGATAGTATTCAATTTTCAGATATTATTATTAGTTGCTATTTTTATTAGTATTCATATTATGAACCTTATGGCATTTTAGCCTAACTTTCACATTATTTTAGTATTATTATTCAATGTTCACAACAGGTACCAGTTATGGGTTAGCTTGTGGTCCTTTGGGGTCATAAGCACCGTGTCATGTTCGGGGTACAGAATCGGGGCATTACAAACTAGCCCATGGATGGACATCCAACATACCTTAAAGCTTTGATCTTGAAAGAGAATTAACTTTTCTTGAACGTTCTTGGATTGAGAAACATAATTTCTTGATTATCTTAAAGAGAATATGATGGATTCTTGATGTTCTTGGGAGATGACTTTAAGAAGAAACCCTAATCTAGTTCTTGGGAATAAAGAGGGTTAATGGCTTATGAAACTAATTGATAATGGCTAAGTACGTTTATTTGATGATTTATGTCATGGGAGGTAGGGTTTGAAGTAATAAAAAGACCAAAATACCCCTACGAAACTAAATCACAATTGGTGAAATTTTTAGTTGATGACTTGGGTTGATAAGTCAGCACTTAGGTGACGTCTTATCACCTTAAGTCGTCACTTGGAAGTTGAATTTGATGAGTTTCTAATTAGGCTGATGACTTGGGCTGATAGGTCGTTACTTTGGTGATGATTTATCAACTCTGGTCATCACTTGGAAGCTAAAATTGATGGTATTCTATTTAAGGCTGATGACTTGGGCTGATAAGTCGTCACTTAGTTGACGGCTTATAAACTCATGTCGTCATGATAGACAGACACGCTGAAGTAAAATAAGTATAATTTTCCACACCAATATTGGATTAAGGTGAAACAAATGCATTAGAAATAAGATTCAAAGATATTTCTTTTGATATATAGTATCCCACGAAACTACTTATGTACAAGGATAATGGTTGTTTAAAGTTGACCCAAGCTGAAACATTCACTAAAACTTAATCAATAGAAGTGTTTTTAACTCGTCTTTGAGTTAGGATATTTTTACAACATCGACTGATATATTAGGAAATTTCCACAATATAGAATTGATCATCACACATATATAGACGTAGAATCATTGGGTTCAAGTTTGTATGTATAGGAACAACAATCTAAATTTCTAGCCTGAAAATATGAAGTGTTACAACCAAAAGCTCAACCCAAACCTTATATCCATGGGTGATATATATGATTCACACATCAACAACGAGAACTCATACTATAATTTGTAGGTTATAAAGGTGTAGTATGAGTACCAACATGTGGTACGCAATAGGCAGCGACCGATTGAGCTCTAAAGATAATGCAAATATAAATAACATGTAAATAAAAATATAAACTACATGTAGCTATTTAAGGGGAGAAAAATGATAATGTTAATGGAAAAGCAAAGGTAAACTATCAGATACAACCAATAATTAGAAATAAAGCGCGCTTCCATAAGTAGCTAGTCAACATATAATAGTATACTCAAGGAAGAAATGTACAATGTTTTATAGAAGTACAAAGAAAGAGATATACAAGAGATATATAATAATGATACAAAGAAAGAATACATATATAATAAAAATAAGTATGAAGAGAACTGGTAATATATCATAAGATTTAGCTAAAGTTGAAATTACTAACCAAAGGGAGCTGGACTAACAACATAAATTCATAAAGATGACAACATCAAGAAAAGAGCTAACTATAGCATAAACTTGGTCTCTAGATGAAATGTGAATAATAAGAAGATGGTCTAGCTTTACTGAATCTTACCATAAAAAAAAGAAAAGGAATAAAAGACATACTGACAACCTCGGATATTGGTCCTTAACTAGACTACCACTATCTATTCAATAATAACTAGAAAATAATATAAATGGCTAGCTTGAACAAACAATAACCTAATTAGACTCGTATAAGCTGGAAGGTATATGCAACACTCAGTAAACTGCAACCATAACCTGTACCTATACAACCCTCCTAAGACCGATAAAAACAGGTGCCAAACAATTATACTGGTGATAGGCTATGCATATGAATGAATGAAGAAATTTTTAAGTTAAGAAAAGTGAGAATAAATCCCTTTTTAAAAAGTAGTATTAAAATAAAGGTTTAGATTGAAATCGTACCAATAAATAAGTGCAAATAAGTATAAACATATACATGATATCACATTATCAAAACAATATGACCGAAAGCATCCAAGCATCCCTAAACTATAACAACATCATTTTAAAGGATAAAATACTAACGTAGTATCCAATTGGTATCGTAACTATGACCTTAGGTCCAACAATATATATCTCAATAAGGTATTAGTACCATAAATCATGAAGCTAAGATAAACAAAGGCATAAGGCTACTAGAAATGTCTAATAGGAGAATACTGTCCAAATCACTAAGTAATATGATAATTCTTATACTAAATGATCTTTCATGTCTATTATGGTTGAAAACACTATAATTAGGTGTAATAGGGTCCTACAATCATAACGGGTATTCTAAGCTAATGTTTCAGTCACATCTCAATTCTGAATCCCCTAAATGGGTCAAATTATGATACGACTAACTAGGTATAAACCTATCATATAACCCCTACCTAGCACCCAATTTATATAATACATAATCTCATAGAGAAAAATAGACCAAAGCCTACCTCAATTCAAACTGTAGTCTTAAACCATCCATAAATCGCTCTTCCTTGTCCTATAATCTTAAAAATAATACCGTCCTATGAAAATCATAATCTATACATTAATTGGAGTAACATGATACCCATATTGATTTATAAAGTCCTGGTTCAAAAATTAGATCTAAAATGGACCAATGGGACCCATGCATGAAATCTCAAAATTGGACACGACATTAGGTCCCCCATGACTCAAGAAACATGTGCCCAAATTTTGAGAATAATAGAAGATCAAAAGCTCACTAAAATCAGTCCTAATAATAGAGAATTCAATAATCAAAAATGGAAAAATTAAAAGAAGGAGGTTGACTCAAAATCTTACTCAAAAGCTCAGAACTAACATGATCTTGATGAGATGGAGGTTGACTTTACATCCCTAAAATATTTTTAGCCTTAAATTGATGTTTCCAAGATGATTTTGGAGCTGAAATGGAGTTTAAGGAGGTTCAGTAATGAGAGAAAAATGATTTGGGTCGAATGATTATTCAAAAAACTCCAATCATACTTTGGGTTCAAGCCTAAAAAGCTAATTTTTGGTTGCTAAGATGGCATCACCTAGCTGAAAAAGGGTCACTAAGGCTGTAATGCCTTGAGAGTACACCTTGGGTGTCACACGGTGCTTACAATCCCGAAGGAACACAAGATAAAGCATGAGCCGGTTCCTGCTAAGAGCACTGTATAACATAATACATAAATGAAGAAGAAAAAAATGAAATGCCATAAGATTTTAATAACTAAAATCAAAACTGTGTCATAAATCTAGAAATCAACTATCTAAATCTGATAAGATAAAGAAAATATGAATAACTGAATGACATTCCAATTGAACTTTGAATACTAAATAACTAACTGTAATGTCTGAAAGCTTCTAGACTGACGATTGTGAGTTGATGGGACAAGCCCCAACTAACTCCACTAACTACTGTACTAAAGACATAAAGCAAAATAATCTGTCCTTGAAATATGAGGACTCACCGCTGCTACTACTGAGAGTCTAAGAAATCTAAGTGTGATCCGAGAACTGAGCATCAGAACCTATGATATAATACATCATAGCATAAAAGAAAGGTATGCGATCAGTACTTTGAATGTACTGGTGTGATAAATGAGGTAGGCGTACATGTATGGTTTCATAAATAGGAATAATAATTGTCTGAATATACATGTAAAACATAGAGTACTGAATAGAGAGCATAAAATTTGTAAATTCTAAAAATATGTGAAATCTGTAAATACTCTGTATGCATGAAAGTCTGCAATTATAGGGGATGCATGAATAAGAATACAACATGAACTGAATAAAAATCTGTACACTGAAATACTGAAATAACTGATATCAGTATGCCTTAACACTGAGACTGAACTACTAGACTGATTATTAGACTGAGACTGTGGGAGCTATCATCTAACCAATATGCCTCAATCTGAGCAAATCGGGGTCCAACATGTAACCCCAGTTGGAAGGGTGTTAATATCGTGCCATGGGTACTAACGCTGGCTAAGTGGATCCACTAGTCTGCTATACCGTATTGTCCTGAAGGACGAAAGGTGTCAAGCCTAATTTGATGAGTGACCCTTGCGAGATATTCAAGCCTAAAATAGTGGATGACTTCTTATATCCTAAGTTGGCTATGTAGTTCTAGAGTATAGAGATAGCTACTAATGACTCCGCCTATTTGAAGGGGAAGCGGCCATCCCTACACTCGCTCGGTGCTAAATCCTACTCCCAACTGAATGACACTGAGTTACTGACTATTTTCTGAGTTTAACTAGTAATGCTCATGATGTATTCTAAAATTATTCTTAAGATACTGAGATGAGACTAAGTAAGAAGCTATAATTTTTGGTTATTTAATACCCCAGGATTCGAAAGCAATAATATAAAATGACACTAAAGCTTGGAGGACATAGCATGAAGGCTTTTATTAAATATTTATTATTGTAAGCATTTTATCAAACACTTGATATGCAAGGTGTATAGAGAGCATGGGAATTAGTTTAAAGCTCGTGGTAAACCACAACTTCAACACCATTAACACAAATTGTGAATTAAATCAGTGGACAACAACATTCAATCACATGGAGTGTAGTAGTAGACATCAATTTTGCTAAAACATGGTATAGAACAAGATTCATGGAAATTCATGGTTTAATCAAAATTTAATATCAAGATAACTTGAAAAGATCATAATTTTTGAATTTAAATTGGATACTTGGACTCCATGGGTGAAAGAAATCCATGGATGAACATCTAACATACCTGGGTTAATGAATTTGGGAGGATTGATGGTGAGTTCTTGAGATTTGGCCTTGAGTTGGAGAGTTAGGGTTTTTTGTTCTTGTGAAAAGGATATTTAATTTTTAAGAGGAATTGAATTATGATGATTATTTAGGTCAATAATGGGTTAAATATTGTGTTTTAGGCTGATTAGGTCTGTGGGAAAAGATCCAAATAACCTTAAAGGAATTTAAAAATCAAAACTGAAAGCTGAAAATCCCAATTTTTGCCTCTGGTGCGACACGTCAACATCGTGGCAGCTTACTGGAAACTTCCAATTGGAACCTGGAAAATCACCGCGATATGGACCTATCATGGTAAGACTTTGGAATTCCACTTTGGCCACCTCCACGATGCGCTATTATCACGGAGGCTCATTGGAAATTGCCAAATGTGAAATAGGACTCCTTCGCAATGCGCCATGATCACGGAGCTTCACTGGAAAGAGAGAATTTTGAGATGGGATATCACCGCGATGTGGTGGAATTATGGAGTCTTAATAGAATTTGACAGTTATGATTTTACACTTCTCCGTGATGTGCTATGGGACCAAATCACGGTGTTTTACAATTGAAACTTAAAATTGCCATAACTTCTAACTTGGTTATCAGATTAAGGCAAATTTTATACCGTTGGAAAGCTATTTCAATTTCCCACAACTTGGTGGGATATTAACTGAGAAATAATGAGTATTTTGAAAATTTAATGTATATGAATAGTCATGTATTAAGACTTAAATTATTCTAGGGAAATATAGGGTATTATAATATCTCTCCCTTGGAATTATTCATCCTCGAATGAGACTGGTTAAGTTGAGAAAAATGATGGAATGAGCTTACACACTGAACATGCATATCTAATGCATGACTGAACTGATTCATAAATGCATGACTGACATGAACATGATCTGCAATTGAAACTGAGCATGATAGAGAGGAATCTTAAGAAGATTAATACCTTAAACCAAATCTGAATTCGTGGAGAAAAGATAAGGGTACTTGTTACAAATATCATCTTCTTCTTCCCAAGTATCTCCCTCAACGGTCTGATTTTGCCAAAGAACTTTGACTAATGTAACTTCTTTTTTCCTTAGTCTACGAACTTGATAATCGAAAATTTTGACTGGAACTTCCTCATAGGAAAGACTATCTGAATATCCACACTTTCTAAGAGAACAATAACAACTGGATCACCAATACACTTTTTCAACAATGAGACATGGAACACTGGGTGTACTGAGGCTAGATATAAAGGAAAATCAAGCTCTTCTGCTACCTTTTTGAAATAACTGAGAATTATTTAGGGACTGGCATATCGAGGGATGAGTGTCTATTTTTTGCCGAACCTATTCACCCCCTTCATGGGATATATTTTCAAGTACATAAAATCACCGACCTCAAACTCGATCCTTTCTCCTCATATCTACATAGGATTTCTATCGGCTCTGGGCTGCTTTAAGCCTTTCTTTGATCAACTAAACCTTTCCTAATGCATCAAACACCAAGTTAGGCCAGACTACTGCGGCCTCACCTACTTCAAACCACCCAATCAGAGATCTACATCTCCTACCATAAAGAGCCTCAAACAGAGCCATCTGGATACTGGAATAGTAGCTGTTATTATATACGAACAAAATCAAAGACAAGTGGTCATCCCAACTACCTTTTAAATCAACTACGCATGCTCTCAGTATATCTTCAAGTGTCTGAAAAGGTCCTTTCTTCTTGACCATCTATCTGAGATTGGAAGCCTATACTGGGGTGGACTTGGGTACCAAAACCCTTTTCGAATACTTTCCAGAAATGAGAGGTAAACTGGGTACCTCTATCTGATATTTTACATAAGGGAACACCGTGCAACCTAACCAACTCTCTGAGGTAGAGTTTGGCATAGTCCTCGGCTAAATAAGAGGCATGGATTGGCAAGAAATGAGCTAATTTGATTATTCTATCTACGATAACCCAAATAGAATCATGCTGATGGCGAGTACAAGGCATACCTATCACAAAGTCCATGTTCACTTCTTCCAATTTCTACGGGGAATACTGAACTCCTGCATAAACCTACTAGGATTTTGGTGCTTAATCTTAACCTACTGATATGTAGAGCACTTCGCTACAAACTCTAAAATATCCCTCTTCATCCCACTCCACCAATAGATCTCCTGCAAATCACGGTCATCTTAGTGGCCCCTGGTTAAATAGAGTAGCGTGCACCATGCACCTCTGCAAGAATACATTGCCTGAAATCATCCACACCAGACACACATAGTCGACGCTAATAACGCAGTACACCATCTACCCCTTGGGAGAAACTTGTACCTTATGACCTTTACCTTAGAAATCAGGGATGATTTGGCACTACTCTGCACCCACACACTACCCTCTGCTGAATCAACTGGGTGGACACCTAGTCGGGAAAGATGATGAACTTCCTGAGCTAATTTCTTCTTACCACCTTTAACATAAGCAGCACTACCCATAGACAACCTACTGAAAGCATCTGCCACTACGTTAGCCTTGCCCGGATGATATGAAACACTCATCTTATAATCTTTCAATAAGTCTAACCACCTTCTCTAATGCAAATTCAAATCTTTCTGAGAGAACACATACCACAAACTCTTATGATCTCTGAACACATCAACATGCACCCTATACAAGTAATGCCTTCAAATATTTAAGGAAAATACTACAACTGCTAGCTCGAGATCATGAGTCAGATAATTCTTCTCATGGGGCTTAAGATGTCAAGAGGCATAGGCTATAACCTTACCTCTTTTCATAAGGACACAACCCAAAACTACTCTGGATGCATCACAGTACACCATAAATCCATGTAAACCATCTGGAAAGGTAAGAACTGGGGCTGAGGTGAGTTGAGTCTTCAACTTTTGAAAAGTCTTCTCGTCGGGATGCAATAAATGAAAACCCTTTAACAAACCGATGGTAATACCCAGCCAAACCCCTAAAACTCCTAATGTTTGAAGGAGAAATGGGTCTGGGCTAGTTTCTCACCGCTTTAGTCTTTTGAGGATCAACTCTAATGCCATTACTGAAAATAATATGTCCAATTAATGCTATTGAACTTAGATAAAATTTGCACTTACTGAATTTGGCAAACAACTGGTGGGTTCTGAGAGTCAGAAGTATGATTTTGTGGTGTTCTATGTGATTATTCTTACTACGAGAATAGACAAGAATATCATCAATGAAAACTATAATGAACATGTCCAAGTACTGCTTGAAAACTCAATTCATCAAGTCTATAAAGGCTGCTGGGATATTGTAAGACTAAAGGACATGACTAGGAATTCAAAGTGACCATACCGTGTTTGGAAAGCTATATTTTGAATGTCATATTCTCTGACTCTGAGTTGATGATAGCCTGATCTCAGGTCTATCTTAGAAAAATAAATGTCACCCTAAAGTTATTCAAGCAAATCAATGGTTTTAGGAAGTGGATATTTATTCTTTATGTTGACTTTGTTCAACTGACGATAATCAATACACATTCCGAGGGAACCGTCTTTCTTACGCACGAATAGAACTGGTGTGACCTAAGAAGAGACGTTGGGTCTGATGAATCCCTTATCTAGGAGATTTTTCAACTGTTCTTTTAGTTTTTTAAGTTCAGCTGGAGCCATTCTGCATGGCGGAATAGATATGGGCTGAGTGTCTGGGAGAAGGTCTATTCCAAAGTCGATTTCCCTTTTGGGAGAAACTCCAGGAAGATCTTCAGGGAACATATCTGGAAATTCCCTAACCACTGAAACAGAGTCAAGGGTTGGAGTCTATGAATTTTAGTCTTTGACTCAAACAAGATGGTAAATACACCCCTTGGATATCATCTTTCTCGCTCTAAGGTACGAAATAAGCTGACCCCTAAGAGCTATAGTACTACCCTTCCATTCAAGGACTAGTTCATTTGGAAACTAAAAATGAACTATTCTATTTCTACAATCAATGGAGACATACTCGTCCAAAGGATCTACCTGGATGGGCGGAGGTAATGGCTGGTTTCCTTCTCCTCTTCTGTTATTCTTTTAGGAGTCATGTTCTGTAAATGGAAGGAAGAAATATATTAGACCAAGAGTTTAACATGAGCTCATTCTCACTCACATAACATGAATACCAAAAGAAGGGAAGCTTTTCGTAAACGCCTTGTAGCCTTCTGCCCATAAATGTGGTGCGCTACACACCCATGCACAAGACTCTACTTAATGCAGCTTTCAGCCATGACACTTTAAAAACTTAGGCTCTGATACCAAGTTTGTAACACCCCGAGAGTACACCCTGGGCGTCATACGGTGCTTACAATCCCAAAGGACCATAAGCTAACCCATGAGCTGGTACCTACTGAGAGCACTAAATAACATAATTTATAAATGTGGAATAAAAAACTAAAATGCCATAAGGTTTTAATAATTGATATCAGCACTGTGTCATGAATCTAGAAAACAATTGTCTAAATCTGATAAGATAAAGAAAATCTGAATAACTGATTGACATTCCAATTGAAGTCTGAATACTGAATAACTAACTATAATATCTGAAAGCCTCTAGACTGAATGACTGTGAGTTGATGTAATAGGCCCCAACTAACTTCACTAACTACTAAAATAAAGACATAAAGTAAGACAATCTATCCTCAAAATATGAGGACTCACTGCTACTATTGCTGAGAGTCTTTGAAGTCTAAGTGTGATTCAGGAACTGAGCATCAAAACCTATGATATAATACACCATAGCACAAAATAAAGGTATGAGATCAGTACTTTGAATGTATTGGTATGACAAATGAGGTAGGATGACATGCATGGTTTTATGAATAGGAATGATAATTGTGTGAATATATATGTAAAACATGGAGTACTAAATAGAGAGCATGAAATCTGTTGATTCTGGAAATATATGAAATCTATAAATATTGTGCATGCACAAAAGTCTATAAATACTGGTGATGCATGACCAAGCGTATAATATGAATTGAATAAAAATCTCTAAACTAAAATACCAAAATAACTGATATCTATATGCCTTGGTCAAACAACGCTGAGACTGAACTGCTGGTCTGATTATTAGACTGAGACTGTGAGAGTTATCATCGAACGATATGCCCCAATCTGAGCTAATTAGGGTCCAATTATAACCCCAGTTGGAAGGGTGTTAATACCGTTCCATGGGTAATAATCCTGGCTATGTGGATCCATTAGTCTGGTATACTGTATTGTCCTAAAGGATGAAGGGTGTTAAGCCGAAATAGATGGGTGACCCTTGCGATATAGTCAACCCTAAGGTGAAGGGTGACTTCTCATATCCTACACTGTCTATGTAGTTTTGGAGTATAGGGACTACTACTAACGACTCTGCCTATCTGACGGGGAAGCCGCCATCCCTACACTCGTTCGGTGCTAAATCCTACTCCCAACTAAATGACACTGAATTACTGACCATTTTCTGAGTTTATCTGACTGATCTAGTAATGCTCTTGATGTATTCTAAAATTATTCTGAATATACTGAGATGAGACTAAGTAAACAACTATGATTTTTAGGTATTTAATTTCCCCTAGGACTTGAGAGCAATAATAGTAAAATGACACTAAATCTTGGAGGACATAGCATGAAGGCTTTATTAAATATTCATTCTTGTAAGCATTTTATCAAACACTTGATATGCATGGTGTATATAGAGCATGAGAATTAGTTTAAAGCTTGTGGTAAAGCACAACTTCAACACCATTATCACAAATCATGAATTAAATTAGTGGACAACAACATTCAAACATATGGAGTGTAGTAGTAGACATCGATTTTGCTAAAAAATGGTGTAGAATAAGATTCATGGAAATTCATGGTTTAATCAAAATTTAAAATCAAGATAACTTGAAAAGATCATAATTTTGTAATTTAAATTGGATAGTTGGACTTCATGGGTGAAAGGAACCCATGGATGAACATCTAACATACCTGGCTTAATGAATTTGGGAGGATTGATGGTGAGTTCTTGAGATTTGGCCTTGAGTTAGAGAGCTAGGGTTTCTTTTCTTGAGAAAAGGATCTTCAATTTTAAAGAGAAATTGAATAATGTTGATTATTTTGGTCACTAATGGGTTAAATCTTGTGTTTTAGGCTGATTAGGGCCATGGGAAAAGACCCAAATACCCTTAAAGAATTGAAAAACTCAAAACTAAAATCTGGAAATCCTGATTTTTGCCTCGGGCACGACGCGCCAACATTGTGGCAGCCTACTGGAAACTACCAATTGGGATATAGAAAATCACCGCGACATGGAGTTATTGTGGTAAGACTTTGGAATACCATTTTGGCCACCTCCGCGATGCGCTATTATCACGGAGGCTCATTGGAAATTGCAAAATATGAAATAGGACTCCCCCGCAATGCGCCATGATCGCGGAGATTCACTGGAAAGAGACAATTGTGAGATGGGATATCACCGCAATGCGGTGGAATTATAGAGTCTCACTGGAATTTGACAATTTTGATTTTACACTTCTCCACGATGCGCTATGGGCCCAAATCATGGTGTTTTACAACTGAAACTTAAAATTGCCATAACTTCTTACTCGGTTATCAGAATAAGGCAAATTTTATATCGTTGGAAAGCTAGTTCAATTTCCCACAACTTGATGGGATATTAACTGATAAATAATAAGTATTTTGAAAATTTTATATATATGAATACTCATGTATTGAGACTTAAATTACAGTAGGGAAATACGGGGTATTACAAAAGAGACATCTCCAAGGTGATAAAAAGGTCTCTAAGGCGATGGTCATTGACATCATCATCACCCACTAAGGTGACAAAATAGTTGCTAAGGTAGAACCTCTGATGAAACAAAATGGTTGCTAAGGCAACATCTCTTATGCAATAAAAAGGTCGCTAAGGTAGCCACACTAGAAACCAATAATTTTTGAAACTTCATTAGGGTGCTCCGAACCCATTCGAAGTCCTATAGATGCAAATAAACTATGGAACCCTAATGAAAATGAAATTTCAGACTCAAAAGAATTGACCAAATTTCCATCTCAGATCTTTTTTTAAAAATATGGGCCCAAAACCTCATGTATTATTTTAACTAACTTTTGACCAATAACCCAAAATAAGTCCAAAAGCCTAGGAACCCAGACCAAGGTTCTCCCTACCCTAAAATCCACATTCTGAAGCTATGTGTTGTTGAAATATATATCCGAGTCCATTTACTTAGTGTTTGGGTCCAAAACTAATTTTTTAACAGTAAAAGCTCCAAAATAGGAAAATGAGCTTAAAACCTAAATGAACTATCCAAAAACTGAATTGATTGTTCCGACAAGTCATAAATGACCTATAGTCGCTATGGGAAGGCTCTAAATGTATAAAATATGTGGAAATAAAGAACATAACCTTGAGGGCCATTACAATATCCACTACTAAAAGGACTTCTTCGGCTAAAGTCAAAGGATAAAAGAGCCTGAAAGCTCAAAAGAATAAGGAACTGGTCCCATATGCATCAATAAAGACTTCTTAGATAACCTCAAAGGCAAAATTATGCTTCTAAGGGACTTTGCTAAACATCTTTAATCCACTTCCCAAATAACGGAAAACTTAACCTGAACAACCAGCTGGCCTCCACTACTAAGTGGGAGGGTAGTTCGATGCCTCCTAAAGGATGTTTCATATCATACCTTAGGGCCAGAAAGTTAATATTAAAAGGCTGTATCTGCCATTTAGTTTGAGTCAAATATACTAAGTATGAAGCCCCAACTATTCATTTAGTCCATGTATTCAGTGAATTTTCAGAGGTCTTTCACTAAGATTTGCAGGGAGTATCTCCAGGCCAAGAAATAGTGTTCGGTATTGAAATTATTTCTAATACTCAGTACATATCCATCCCTCCCTATCTTATGGCTCTAATCGAATACAAATAGTTAAAGGAGCATCTTAAAGATCTCTTAGATAAGGGTTTCATCAGACCCGATATTTCCCCGTAGGGTACTCCAATTTTATTCTTGCACAAGAAAGATGGCACTCTCAGAATGTGTATAAACTATAGATATCTAAATAAGGTTACCATCAAGAATAAATACCCTATTCCCAGGATTGATTATTTATTCTATCATCTTCATGGTGCTCGATGGTTTTCCAAGATTGACCTCAGGTCGGGGAACCACCAATTGAAAGTCAGGGACCACGATTTTTCAAAGACTACTTTCTGAATGCAATATGGTCATTTTGAGTTTTTAGTGATATTGTTTGAACTAACATATGATCCTGCAGTCTTTATAGATCTGATGAATAGGGTCATCAAGTAGTATTTAGACATGTTTGTCACTGTCTTTATAGATGACATATTGGTGTATTCTTAGAGTGATAAGAAGTATGCAGACCATTTGAGGATAGTGTTGTAGACCCTTAAGGACCATTAATATATATGCAAAGTTTAGTAAATGTCTATTTTGGTTGGAGTTTGTTACCTTTTTAGGGCATGTTATTTTAGAGGCTAGTATTTATGTAGACCCTTAGAAGACTAATACAGTGAAGCACTGTCCTAGACGCATTACTCCATCCGATATCAGGAGCTTTTTAGGTTTAGCTAGGTATTAAAAGAGATTTGTTGAAGGGTTTTCCTTCATAGCCATACCATTGACTAAGCTGACACAAAAAATGGTGAAGTTTCTGTAGTTAGATAAATATGAGAAGATTTTCCAAGAATTAAAGGATAGACTGAATTCGACATCAGTTTTAGCTCTATTAGAGGGGTTATATGAATTTATGGTGTATTATAATGCTTCTAGAGTTGGGTTAGGTTGTGTATTGATGCAAAATAGGAGAGTAATAGACTAAGCCTCTAGATAACTTAAGGATCATGAAAATAAATACCCAAATCATGATTTGGAGTTAGCTGTTGTAGTGTTCTTTCAGAAGATTTATAGTCTTCAGTATGTATTTTCACTAAAGGAACTAAATCTTCATCAAAGAAGGTGGTTGGAGTTATTGTAATATTATGACATGACTGTGCTCTACCATTTGGGTAAGGAAAATATGGTGGCCGAAGCATTGAGTAGGTTGTCTATGGGTAATATGTCATATGTAAAGGAGGAGGAACGAGAGTTAGCCAAGAAAGTGTATAGAATAACCTATTTGGAGGTATGTTTGCTTGATATGGATAATGGGGGAATAGTGGTATAGAACTGTTTGATATCATCTCTAGTAGTGGAAGTGAAAGAAAAGTAGTGTAATGATGCCATACTTAGCCAAATATTGGAAGCAATCCAGCGGCAGAAGGTCGAGGTTTTATCCCAAGAAGGAGATGGTGTACTTTACTATCAAAGTCGGCATTGTGTTCCCAACATGGATAGGTTGAGAGAAAGAATACTAGATGCGGCTTATAATTCCAAATATTCAATCCATCATAGTGACACCAAGATGTACCATGATATATGAGAAATCTATTGGTGGAACAGTATTAAGAGGGACATAGCCAAGTTCGCCGCCAAGTGTCCCAATTGCCAGTAGGTTAAAGTTGAGCACTATAGGCCGAGTGGTACGCTTAAGGAAATCAATATTCCTACTTGGAAGTGGGAAGTAGTAAATATGGATTTTATCTTAGGGTTGCCTCGTACAAGATGTTAACATGATTTATTTTGGGCCATAGTCGATCAAATAACTAAATCAGCTCATTTTCTACCAGTTAGGACTTCAGATACAGTGGAAGATTATGCCAAAATATATATTCGCAAGTTATTAAGGCTTTATGGGATACCCTTATTCATTATTTCAGATAAAGGAATACAGTTTACTTCCAAATTTTGGTAGTTATTTTGAAAAGGCCTTGGTATAAAGGTTAAGCTTAGCACTGCTTTTTCACCCATAGACCGATGGTCAGGATGAATGCATAATACTGATGTTTAAAGATATATTGGCTGTGTGCATTAGACATTAAGGAAAGTTGGTATGATCATTTACCTTTGATCGTGTTTGCCTATAATAATATTTATCATATTAGCATTCAAAATAGATTCATTTGAGGCATTGTACGGGCGTAGGTGCAGATCACCTATGAGGTAGTTTGAGGTTGGTGAAACATCTTTGATTGGTCCAAACTCTGTTCTTAAAGCTATGGAAATGGTTCACCTGATTTGTGAGAGGTTGAGGACTGCTCAAAGTCATCAAAAGTTGTATGCAGACGTAAAAAAGAAGGAGCTCAAGTTTAAAGTTGATGATTAGGTATTCTTAAAGGTGTTTCCCATGAAAGGGATAATGAGATTTGGTAAGAAAGGAAAGCTGAGTCCCCGATTTGTTGGTCCATCTCAAATAATAAGGCATTTTGGATGATGTTGAGTATGATTTGGACCTCCCGTTAGAGTTAGCATCTGTCCATACGGTTTCCATGTATTGATGCTAAAGTAGTGCATTGGGGACTCCTCCTTAGCAGTCCCCCTAGATAGTATTAGGGTCAAGGATAACTTGTCCTATGAGGAAATTCTGGTCAAAATTCTTAATAGGCAAGTCCAAAGACTAAGAA
Organism: Capsicum baccatum var. pendulum; assembly: GCA_030864225.1. Taxonomy (NCBI): domain Eukaryota; kingdom Viridiplantae; phylum Streptophyta; class Magnoliopsida; order Solanales; family Solanaceae; genus Capsicum; species Capsicum baccatum. The sequence goes on from CM061554.1 coordinate 175,908,852, forward strand.
ATAAAAATGTGGTATTAGTAAAGGTTCTTTGGAAAAAACAATTGGTTAAAGGAGCCACTTGGGAAACTGAAGCCGACACGATGACCAATTACCCTCATCTCTTTCATTTAATTTAGTCCCTATCCATGATAAATTGTTATTTTCAGCAAATTCTTTCTCTTTAAGACTGTTTAAGTATTCTCATATCGTATCATGTGTCCGTAAGTCATTGAATCCTTGTGATAATTATAAGTTTGATTGTAAGTTCAATAAGGAGATGTTAATATTGCCCTAAAATCCTAATCCTAGATAGGTCTCATTCGAGGATGAATGTTTCCAAGGGTGAGATATTATAATACCCAGTGTCTTTAAGTTTATTGTGGAACCTACGAATCACTGAATAAGTCATGAAGAATCATTATGAGTCGTACGATGTAATCGTAGTCAAGACAGTGTGGGATGGTTAAGGTTCTATTTTGGTTACGACTCTTACTAAATGAGTCATAGTGAGACTATATGAATTATATTGTCAAATCATAGTCAGCTCATTGGGGAAGCCAAATGCTTCTGGTCACATGATGGGTCAACTTTATGAGTTGTTACAAGTCTATACGAGTCGTATAGTGAGAGTCATAGTATCAATAATGTAGGCCCCTAAGTTTCTACTTAGATTACGGCTGGTAGTCACGAGTCGTAGTGTATGACTATGAGTCATTAGGTATGAATCATAGCCAGACCAGTGTGCGCCCTCCCTATTTCTACCAAGACTATAAGTCACTGGTATGACTCGTAGCCAGATGTCATGAGTCGTGAGGAAACCCGTGACAACTTGCAGCCAAGTCTCTAGATGTTCAGTTAAGGGATCTTTGGGTCTTTTATCCTATTTAAACCCCCAACCCATGACTTAAAACATAAAAAGAGGCATTATTTTTTCCTATTTTCAATTACTTAAGTTCTTTCTTCTCCCATTCTCAAGAATAACAAGGCTTAGGTTTCTTCCTCAAATCATTTCTCAAGTCCTTAAGTCTAAGTTCCCTTTAAGGAAGTCAAGAAAATTAACATATGTGGGGTTTGAGCAAGGATAATATTTCATCCTAATACCCGAAAATTGATTTTAAAGTTAAATTAATCTGATTTCAATTATGGCTCATACCCCAAATTCTGATATTCTTGAAGTTATGGCAATATCATGTGAATTTAAAGTTTAAAGTAGGTAAGAATTTGTCTTTATTCATGTTTTGACTTGCATGATTGCTACTATGACATTATTTCCATTATTTTAACTTAGATTTTGTTGAATTGATGAAAGATTCCAAATTGAGTATTGAACATAATATTTTGCTATGAGTTTCTATGAAAGAATGAATGAATTTTAAGACTTAAATACAGGTTGTCGAGTTACAAGAAACTTAAGCTTATAAGTTCAATTTACAAGTATTACTACATGATGAAAGTTTAGTTTTGATCTTATGATCACATTTAAGACTTGAAATCTATAATTTGATCCCATGAATATGATTCAAGCAAGAGAAGCATAATTGGTTTTTAGTTTACAAACCCATATACTATTTTAAGGTGGATTTTCTATGTGTGAGTATGTATATATATATATATATATATATATATATATATATATATATATATATATATATATATATATATATATTGGGAGTAGTATTTAGCATGAGAGGGGGAATGTGGGTTTAGCGCATCATATTTCCTAAAAACTATGAGCCACTGTAGGTTTAAGGGACCTCACCAGAAAGTGTCTTATTTTCCCAATATGGGCTAAGTTTAGTGATCACTTACGTTAAGGTTCTATTCTGATGGCAAGGGAAGAACAACTCTCCCCAACGTAGGTAAGATGTTGGACTCCATGATAGCTCACATGGTTTATGTCGGTTATAAGAATCTCCCAGAAGAAAGAACAAAAGTGAAGATTTTAGAAACTAAGTGTAATGGCTCACTAAGCTTATACATTAGCATGCATGATTTGAAAGTTTATTCAGTTTTATCTTACTTATGTATTCACCCCATATACTTGGTACGTTTCAGTACTAACCCATATATATGTCTATGTGCTACATTGTCTTATAATGTAGGTTCTGGTGCTTGTTCCCTACAACACGATTGGTTGAGAGCATCATCTCCTACATTTTAATGCCCCGTACTCTTCCTAGTTTAATTCAATCCATAATGTATACATGAGAGGCCTAATACCTGAAAATTTTGCTAAATGTTGGAGAGATAGTCTCATTTCTTTCCTCTAAACTTTGATGATTTTATTCTTGACCTTTTTGACCCCGTAAAGTTGGTTTCTAAGTTAATTCATGATCAGGGTTGTCGATAGTTCATTTCGGGTGAGTTTTGGAATTTTTGGATGACGTTTGAGACATGTTTTGGTTGCCAAAATAGTGGACCAATGAGATATGGCCGCATCACGTTGGGTACTGATTGGAAGGAAATGACGTGATATGTCGCTTATCGCATCATATGAGTGACGCAGTGCATCGCCAAATACGTCGGGCCCTAGTTTAGGATAAATCAATTTCGGGTCCAGAAGGGTACTTGAGTCAACTCCCCTCACTTTAATTCAGCCAAAACACGGGATTTACGTCCCAAAATAGCATTTTTGCCTCATAATTCATATTTTCCCTCAAATTAGAATCATTCTCTCTCAAGAACAAACCCTATCCCCTTCAAGCTCCAAGGTCAATTCTTAAGAAATACACTAAGAACCTCCAAGATTTCATCAATTAAGGTATGTTAAATGTTCATCTATGAGTCCTTTTCACCCATAGAGTCCAAGAACCCAATTTCAAGTTTTAAAGCTATGGTTTTTACATGTTCTCGTGAATTTTACCCATAAAATTTCATGAATCTTGATTTTATATCATGTTTACTTGAAATTGGTGTTGTTATTAAACTCTATATGTTTTGAATGATGGTTGGTAACTGATTTAAGCCTTAATTGGTGATGTTAGTGTTGAAATCATGCTATGTTTACATGTTAAAACTATTCCTATGACTAATTCATGAATTTCAAGTGTTTGATGAAATACCTAAGAGATGAATTTTGAGCAAGGACTATCTATTATGCTTTTAATGTTTTGGTATGCTTTTACTGTTACTGTTATCAAGTCCTGTGGGTTATAAATACCTAAAAACTTAGTTGTTTATTTAGTTTCAGTAGTTTTTAGAATGCTTTCAGATATTTATATTAGAGTATTATTAGTTAAGTTAGTACATCATGTCAATAAGCTCAGTTTTGTCTAGTAATTTGAGTTAATTCTATTGGGAGTAGGATTTAGAACCAAGCAAACCTAGGGATAGGAGCTCACCTGCTATTTGAGGGTGTGACCTTTTGTAGCCATCCCTGAATTCTAGAACTATGTAGCCAATATAGGTTTGTGATGTTCACTTGCTAGTTGTGGGTTCACACATATCTTACTAGGGTACCTTCCAGTAGAGGGTGACTCTTTTGTCCTTCGGGACTTCACTTTTGTGGATCTACACAACCAGTGGCAGTACCCGTGGCATGGTACTGACATCCTTCTAACTATGGTAACATATTGGACCTTAATTAGCTCATATTGGGGTATGTCGGTTAGATGATAGCTCCCACAGTCTTCGTCCCATACTTAGTTTAGAGGTTAGTTTTTAGGCTTGCTTGATTATGACATACAGTTATTATATGTTCAGTATCAGTATTTCAGTATTTTAGTACTTCAGTTTACAGATCATCCTAGTATCATGTTATATGCTTGGTCATGAATTTTTTGATTTTACAGCTTCCTCGCATACCATACATCTGTAATCTAATGCTATTTATTCAGTCAATTATTATTCATGCATATGATCCATGCATATCAGCCTAACCTCAAATAGCATACGAGTGGTGAGTCCCCATACTTCGAGAACTGATTATGTTTATTACAATATTTATTTTAGACTCAATAGTCAGTGGAGTTAGTTAGGGACTTGTCCTCTCAACTCTACTGTTAGTTCATTTATAGGCTTTTAGACTAATATAGACAGATAATCAGTTTTCAATCATTATTATTAGTTGTTTTATCAGATGGATAGTGTGTTTTCAGATATTTTAAAACTACGATTCAGTTTTGATTTTTAGTTGTTTAAACCATATGGTATTATTTAGTTAAGTTTTGTAGATGTCTTTTCTATTTTATTCAGTTCTCATAGTAGCTACCAGCTCATGGGTTAGCTTATGGTCCTTTGGGACAATAAGCACCGTGTGACATCCAAGGTATAGTCTCGGGGCATTACAAACTTAGTATCCAAGATATGTGTGGTGCGCTTAGTATCTATATCTTTTCTAGATAGGTTCTTTCCTTTGGAGTTAAGAAAATCTAACGTATAGGAGTTTATTAATTTAGGGTAGGGAAACATAAGTGTGAAGGAGTATTCTCTTAATTTTACTCAACTAGGAAAGTATGCTTCTAATATTGTATCTAATGCCAGTTCTAGGATGAGTAAGTTTGTCTCTGGTATGGCAGATAGTGTAGTCAAGGAGTGTAGGATAACGATGTTAATTAAGGATATGGATTTTCTAGGTTGATGGTCCATGCTCAATAGATTGAGGATCAGAAGTGCAAGTAAAGAGAGAGGGAGAGTAAGAGAGCTAGAACAGGTAGCTTTAGTTTTCCTCAGTCGAGGTTGGAGGGTGGTAACCGTCCTTAATCTTTAGCTAGTGAACCAGCATTAAAGTTTAAGAATGATAATTGGGATAGGGTGTAAGGCCCTAAGCCCCAGAAAAGTGTGAACAGTGGTCGTACAAATCCTCTTTTCCAAAAATATGATAGAAACCATCAGGGTGTGTAGAGTTGGTAGTGATTTATGCTTGGTGTATGGCAATCTATGCCACAAGGTCAAGGATTACCTACAGAGTTGTCAGTAGGGTCAGTCTAGTCATCCCCCAGCTCCATTCGATCGCCCGACTCAGCAGGGTGCTTCTTCTAGTGCCATTAGTGGTCAGTGTCCAAATAGATTGTATGCATTCAATCCCAGAAGGATCAGGAAAATTCTCCTAATATGGTTACTAGTACATTACATGTCTTTTATTTCCATGTTTATGCTTTGTTAGATCCTAGAGATTTTCTTTCTTTTGTAAACCCTTACATAGATATTGATTTCGGTGTCAATCCTGAGACTTTAGCAGAACCCTTCTCAATGTATACCCCATTAGATGTCTCTATTATATCCAGGAAGGTATACAGGAATTGTTCGATCATAATATCCCAGAAAGTCACTTCAATTAATCTTGTTGAGTTAGAGATGACTTATTATGATATTATTCTCGGCATAGATTGGCTCCACTCATGCTATGGTTTAGTTAATTGTAGAAATAGAGTTGTTCATCTATAGTTTTTGAATGAACCAGTCGTTGAATGGAGGGGTAGTACTTCAGCACTTAGGGGTCATCTTATTTTGTACCTTAGAGCGAGAAAAATGATATCCAAGAGGTGTGCCTACCATCTTGTTCAAGTTAAAAACTCTAATTCCGACACTCCTAGTCTTGAGTTAGTTTTAGTAGTGCGGGAATACCCAGATGTGTTCCCCAAAGATCTTTTTAAAGTCTCTTTAGAAAGGGAAATTGACTTCCAAATAGACCTTTTTCCAGATACCCAGCCTATACCTATTTCGCCCTACAAAATTTCTCCAATATAGATTAGGGAGTTAAAAGAATAGTTCAAATATCTCTTAGATAAGGGATTCATCAGGCCTAGTGTTTCCCCATGGGGTGATCTAGTCCTTTTTGTGAGAAAGAAAGACAGTTATCTCAGAATGTGCATCGATTGCCTTCAGTTGAATAAGGTCACCATCAAGAATTAGTACCCACTCTCTAGAATTGATGACTTGTTTGACCAACTTTAGGGTGTCAGTTGATTCTCTAAGATATACCTTAAATCTGACTATTATCAGCTCAGATTCAGAGAATGTGACATTCCAAAAACAACTTTCAAAACTTGGTATGGTCACTTTAAATTTTTAGTCATGTCTTTTGGTCTTATAAATGCCCCAAAAGAATTCATGGACTTGATGAACAGAGTGTTCAAGCAGTAGTTAGACATGTTCGTCATAGTCTTCATAGATGATATTCGTGTTTATTCCTGTAGTAAAAATAATATGCAGACCACCTTAGAATAGTATTACAACTGTTCGCCAAATTAAGTAAGTGCAAATTTTTGCTAAGATTAGTAGCTTTCCTTGGCCATATTATTTTTGGTGATGGCATTAGAGTTGAACCTCAAAAGATCGAAGCAGTGAGAAATTAGCCTAGACCTATTTCTCCGTCAGGCATCAGGAGTTTCTTTGGCTTAGATGGCTATTATAGATGGTTTATTGAAAAGTTTTCATCTATTGTGTCCCTCATTTCCAGATTAACTTAGAAGAAATTCAAATTTTAGTGGTCAATTCTTATAAGAAGAGTTTTCAGGGGTTGACGACTCAAATCACCTCAGCCCAGTTTTGATGTTGCCAGATGGTTTAGATGGGTTTGTTGTTTACTCTGATGCTTCAAGAGTTGGTTTGGGTTATTTATTGATCCTGAGAGGTAAGGTCAAAGCCTACACCTCTAGACAGCTTAAGCCCCATAAAAGAATTACCCTACCTATGATCTCGAGTTTGCAACTGTTGTTTTTGCCTTAAAAATTTAGAGGCATTATCTTTATGTTATGCATGTCGATGTGTTTGTGGATCACAAGAGTTTACAGTATGTGTTTTTGCTGAGAGAGTTAAATCTCCATCAGAGAAGGTGGTTAGAATTGTTGAAAGATTATGATATAAGTATTTTGTATCATCCGGGCAAGACCAATGTAGTGGAAGAAGCCCTTAGTAGATTGTCTATGGGTAGTGTTGCTCATGTTGAGAAGGATAAGAAGAAGTTGGTTCAGGAGGTTCATCAGTTGGCCAGACTTGGCATTCGTTTGGTTGACTCAATTGAGGGTAGTGTATGTGTACGAAATAGTTTGAAATTTTTTTTAGTTGTCAAAATGAAAGAAAAGCCCTACTTTAGTGAAGTTGAAGGAGTCAGTCATAGATCAAAAAGTAGATATTTTCTCCCAAGGGGGAGATGGTGCATTGCTTTTCCAAGGTAGGCTGTGTGTGCCGTGTGTAGATGGTTTGAGACAAAGACTTCTTATAAAAGCACATGGTGTCCATTACTCCATTCACCCAGGAGCTACTAAAATGTACTATGATTTTCGAGAAATCTATTGGTGGAGTGGTATGAAAAGGGATATTGGATAGTTTGTAGCCAAGTGTGCTAACTGTCAATAGGTTAAGGTTGAAGACCAAAGGCCTAGTGGTACTATACAGGAGTTCAATAACCTTATGTGGAAGTGGGAAGAGGTGAATATGGATTTTGTAATAGGGTTGCCTCGTTCATGTCGTCAGCATGATTCTATTTGGGTTATTGTGGACAGGATCACTAAATCAACCCACTTTTTGCCAGTCCATACTTCTTATTCAGCTGAGTATTATGCCAAGATCTATATTAGAGAGTTGGTTAGATTGCATGGAGTCCCATTGTCCATCATTTTAGATAAAGGTACTTACTTTACCTCTCATTTTTAAAGGGATTTCCAAAAGGGTCTTGGTACCCAAGTTTGTCTTAGTACAACCTTTCACCCTCAGATAGATGGTCAGGAAGAGAGGACTATTCAGACCATAGAGGACATGTTGAGAGCTTGTGTTATCGACTTTAAAGGCAGTTGGGATGATCACTTTCCATTGATTGATTTTTCTTACAATAACAATTATCATTCCAGTATTCAGATAGCTCTATTAAGGATCTCTATGAGAGGAGATATAGATCTCCTATTGGTTGAGGTAGGTAAGACTGCATTGATAGGGATAAATTCGGTGTTTGATTCTTTGGAGAAAGTTTAGTTGATTAGGGAGAGGCTTAAGACAACCCAATACCGTCAGAAATCCTATGCAGATGTGAGGAGAAGAGATCTTGAGTTTCTGTTTGAGTTTGGAGATTTGGTATATTTTAGGATCTCTCTCATGAAGGGAGTGAAGAGGTTTGGAAACAAGGGGAAGCTCAGTCACCGATATGTAGGCCCTTATATGATCTTGAACCGTTATGGGAAGGTAGCGCATGAGCTTGAGTTGCCCGCCAATTTGGCTTTAGTGCATCCAGTGTTCCATGTGTCCTTGTTAAAGAAGTGTATTGGTGATCCAGTTGTCATTGTTCCTCTGGAAAACTTGGATGTTCAGAACAACCTTACTTATGAAGAACTCCTAGTTAAAATTCTTGATCGTCAGATTCGTAGACTGAGGATCAAAGAAGTTCCTTTGATGGAATCAGTCTGTTGAGGGAAATACTTGTGAAGCAGAAGCAAACATGCGTACCAAGTACCCTCACTTTTTTTTCGGAAACTCAGACTCAGCTCAAGGTAACAGTTTTTCTCTAGAGTTTCTCTTTTTCATTCTCAGTTCCAGCCATGTAGTCATCTTCATGTCATTGCATGCATTCATGAATCAATTCAATCAGCCACCATGTTTCAGACTAAACTATATAATCATGTTTTCAATTTTGCATATTCAACATGTAATCTCAATTCCTCAGTAATCTCAGCTTAACCAGTCTCATCCGAGGATAAATGTTCCCAAGGGGAAGATATTGTAATATCCCATACTCTTCCTAGTATAATTCATCTCATAATGTATACATGAGATGCCTAAGACCTAAAAATTTGGCTAAGTGTTGGAGTCTTAATCTCATTTTTGACCTGTAAATTTTGATGATTTTATTCTCGACCTTCTCGATCCTAAAAAGTTGGTTTCTAAGTTAATTCATGATCAAGGTTGTTGATTTTAGGTTTTTCAAATGACGTTTGAAATATGTTTGGGTGGCCAAAATAGTGGACCACCACAATATGGCCGCGCCGCATTGGGTACCACATTGGCAGGTAGCATGCGGCACGTCGCTTATCTCATCGTATGAGTAACGCGGCGTGTCGCAAAATGCATCAGGCCTAGTTCTGGTTAAATCAATTATGGGTACAGAGGGGTACTTGAGTCATTTTCCCTCAGTTTAATTTAGCCAAAAAATGGTATTTAGGTCCCAAAACAACATTTTTGCTTCATAATTCATATTTTCCCTTAAATTGGAATCATTCTCTCTCAAGAACAAACCCTAGCCCCTTAATCTCGAAGGTCAATTCTCAAAAAATCCACCAAGAATTCGTCAATTAAGGTATATTAAATGTTCATCCATGGGTCCTTTTCACCCATGGAGTGCAAAAACCCAATTTCAAGTTTTAAAGCTATGGTTTTTACATATTCTCATGAATTTAACCCATGAAATTTCATGAATCTCAATTTTATATCATGTTTACTTGCAATTGGTGTTGCTATTAAACCCTACATGTTCTTAATAGTGCTTGTTCGTTGATTTGAGCCTTAATTGCTGATGTTAGTGTTGAAATCATGCTATCTTTACATGTTAAAACTATTCCTATGCCTAAGTTCATGAATTTCAAGTGTTTGATGAAATGTCTAAGAGATAAGCTTTGAGCGAGGACTATCTATTATGCTTTTAAAGTTTTGGTATGCTTTTACTGTTACTATTATCGAGTCCTATGGGTTATGATTACTCAAAAACTTAGTTGTTTACTTAGTTTCAGTATTTTTTGAGAATGGTTTCGGATATATATATTAGAGTGTTATCAATTCAGTCAGTACATCATGTCAGTAAGCTCAGTTCAGTTGGGAGTAGGATTTAGCATCGAGCGAACCTAGGAATGGGGACTCACCTGCCAGTTAATGATGTGACCTTTTGTAGCAGTCTCTGCATTCCAGAACTACATAGCCAACATAGGTTTGAGATGTTAACCTGCCAGTTAAGGATTGACACATATCATACTAGGGCACCTGCCAGTAGAGGGTGTCTCTTTAGTCCTTTGTTACTGCACTTTAGTAGTTCCACACAGGCAATGTTAGTACCCATGGCACGATACTGACACCCTTCTAACTGGGGTCACAGGTTGGACCCCAATTTGCTCATATTAGGTCATGTCGGTTAGATGATATGTCCCACAGTCTCAGTCCCGTATTTAGTTCAGAGGTCAGTTTTCAGGCTTTCTTGACCACGGCATACGGTTATTAGTTATTCAGTATCAGTATTTCAGTACTTTAGTTTTCAAATTATCCTAGTATCATGTTATATGCTTGGTCATGCATTCTCAGATTTTATAGCTTCCTCGTATACCATACATCAGTTGTCTCATGCAATTTATTCAGTCAATTAGTATTCATGCATATGAGCCATGTATATCATCCTAACATCATTTAGCATAATAGTACATTCAAAGTACTAACCGCATACTCATTTTTTATGATATGATGTCTCATATAATAGGTCCGAATGCTCAGGTTCCCGACCGCACTTAGATATTCCAGCGCATCATCAGCAGTGGTAGCAGTGGTGAATAGTCATACTTTGAGGACCGATTATGTTTATTATAGTATCTATTTTAGACTCAGTAGTCAGCCAGAGTTAGTTGGGAACCTGTCCCATTAACTCCACAGTTAGTCAATTTAGAGGATTTCACACTAGTACGGACAGATAGTCAGTTTTCAGTCATTATTATCAGTTGTTTTATCAGTATGGATAGTGTGTTTTCAGATATTTTAAAACTACAATTCAGTATTGATTTTTAGTTGTTAAAACCTTATGGCATTTTTCAGTTAAGTTTCACATATGTCTTTGCTATTTTATTCAATGCTCACATAAGGTACCAGCTTATGGGTTAGCTTATGGTCCTCCGGGGATGAAAGTACCGTGTGGCGTCCAGGGTGTACTCTTGGGGTGTTACATGCATCTAGATATTTAGTAAGTCCTCGTAGTCCGAGGACCAAGTCTATTGGAGTTTCAGGCTTTATGGATGTTGCTTAATTAGTTTATTTCTTTTATAGGTCAATTGGGGTCTGTTCCAGTGACTTTTTGAGTTATGAGATTAGAGGCTTGCTAGACAATGTTTATTTCAGTTAAAGAGGTTTTTTATTGAGATTTCTAAGTTAAAAGAGTTCAAAAAGGAGGTTTTAAACTTGGTTATTTTGGCTGTTGTGTATATCTTAGTCTACCTTCCTATGAGTTCAGTTCCAATTATATATCATGGGTTAACTTGTGGCTATTCGTAAGCTTAAGCACCGTGTAACTTTCAGGGGTATACTCAAGGCGTTACACCCGATGACCCTCAAAATCAATAGTTATGAGTCTGAAGTATAATATCTCAAAACTGAATGATCCTCTTCAGAATGTCATTGACTATGGGTGAAATCATGCTAACTAAGCTCAACTCAAGTACACTATCTCTGCTTGGTAGACAAGCAGTAGAAACCAACACAATGTGCAAACAGACTATCCTTCGAGCATTCTTGAAGTACAATCTACTGGATGAAGAACACTGAAGTGATATGTAATGCGTAGGCCTAGTTTAACTTGTCAACAACCACTCAACTGAATCAAAACCTCTAAATGTGGCAACAACTGACTTACACTTTACATAGCGATAATCTCAACACCAAAGCTAAACTACCCGATCTCAACTATCCAAACCAATCCTGTTGATGAATGAGCATTCGTACTCCAAAATTTATCATAACTTTTAATCTGTCATTCAAAAGAGTAAAAATCACAACTGGAGCCAACAAGTCTTTGCTAATGTCAAATACTCAAATCAATCTCATCACCAAAATGTAAGCAAATGCCCCAAAACCTATATCACCTTGAATGACTAAGAATATATCAATGATTCCCGTAAGGGATGAAATTGAAATATTATCAAAGAACATAACCACATCTAAGGGAAAATATATGCTAAAGATATTAGCAGTCAAATACACATCTGTCAAGGGAATAACACATAAAGGCATAACCAAGAATTCACCAAGGCTGCAAAAAATAATAATGGTAACAAAATATCAAGCAACTTTGAATAATATGATCTTAGACTGAACTTGGTCAAACCAATACTCAATATATGGCAAGGAATACTTACTCTCAAAGGACACCCACTTTGGTTAATGGATATTGATATACAATATATACCATCAATCAAAAACACCCTATTATGTCATATTAGGCTGAGTAATTATTAAATTGAAGAGTTTCTAGATTCACCCTTTTTAACCAACCTCAACTTAGCTGAATTATGATTCAGATCATCAAAAGAATAGAGTACTAAATTCAACACCTATACCAAGATCATGACTAAAATTGGGAGATGAACTCGATAATTTAGAATAACAAACCTCAAAATCATCAATAATAGAAGTGGGCTATAAAAAAGATCACCAAAGCTAGAATCACCACCAAACCATGGTAGAGCAAACCTTTCTTCACTTTAACAATCAACTCAACTACTGCATTATTAAGAGAATAGAAAAGCTAACCAACCTCGGTAGTCGTATAAGCCAACAGACAAAAATCATAAGAGAAGGAGATACTAGCTAAATAATGCTGGTCTAGATGTCTATTAGGTAAGAACCAATCAAGTTAAAATGACAATAATAATAACCATAGTATAAGGTGCAGGTGACACCAAAAATAAAAACCAATAACTAATATCACTCTAGTACCATAACAAGGCCAAAATACCAAAAGGACAAGGACTTTAACTCAAATTCTACACCCTAAGGAATCACAATATTGATCCATTCAGTCCACTACTAAAGGAAAAATATTTATGGGGTAGTAAAACATATATAAATCTACACAAAATCTTACAATAATCCCTAAAGTATTTTCAAGGCATATAAACACCGATGGGTATGAAACTCTAACTTAATTCAAATAGACACCAAAAGATAGTGCTCAAAATTGTACCTATAAGATAGAATCTGAAGTAATGATCCCTGACTTTCCAAAGAAGTATAAATTTGAATACATCTAAACTTAGACTGAGCATCTAAATAGGCAACTAGAATATCATGTGTAATGCCTCTAATTGAAGGTGCCACAACACTAAGGGATTGATCTAGTTACATTGATGGCTCAATAATCCTACGTCAAGGACACTCCCTAGACTAATGAACGATCTCTATGTAGCTTTAACAAACCCCTGAGGCCCTAATCTGGAGAAATACAAAATTTGACCCTTGTTGTCTAAACCACTCATGCTTTCCCCTAAAACCCTCTGATGTACTACACTTGCGGACCCAGAAAACCACCCTGGATTGAATACCTAGATTGAATACCCCATGATGAATAAATAGAACTCGGTACACTGTGGCCTCCACTAATAACGTGAGAATCGCCCATAACCTTAGGTGATACATGTATGGACCTCATAGGTTGTAAGTGAGGCTGTCCTTTTCTAGGAGGATCCTGACTCCCAGATGGAATAACACTAATAGTGAACTATCGACATAACCTCTTACTACCACCTCCATATGTCTCAATACATGCCCCTTTGATAGTTCTCGAGTTATTAACAACTTGAAGAAAAGTAGACATACTTGATATCAAATAATCCAATGTAGAGAAAAATGGTAAAGGAAATCCTATGACAAATTCCTGCACCAATTCATACTCTATAGGAAATAACATAGGAGTATGTCGGGCTCACTCGAGAAACCTAAATATCATACTCTAAAACTGATAAAGACCCTTATTAAATACCAATAAAACCAATTTTTGACTGAGATTTACTTGATATATTGGGCACTACCACTAACTATGATGTATCTACCAAAAGAACAGAAATCCCCAACATTGTATCTTGAAAAACTAAAGTATTCACAAACTTTGTTGGAGATTGGGTTGGCACCTAACCCTATAGATGACGCTGAAGATCATTGATATGAATCTCTAATTCCCTAGTCTAAATCTGAGTTAAAACTCTAGAAAAAGGTACAAAAGTCTCATCCATAGACAATCTCATGTTATTGTAATGCCCCGAGTCTGTACCCCGAATGCTACACGATGCTCATAATCTCAGAGGACAACAAGCTAACCCATGTCTGATACCTTCTATAATAACTGAATAATAATTCTATAAATATATGGAAAGTAGGTGAAAACTGTCCATAAGATTCAACACTATAAATAGAACTGAATATGGTATAACAATACCAAAACTAAAATATCTGTCTGAAAATACTCTAATTTAAAAAGGCTCTAAACTATTTGAACTGTAGAGTTGATGGGATAAGCCCCCAACTAACTCTAACTACTAAAAGTGAATTGATAACTGAAATACTGAGAGAAAACAATCATGTCCTTGAACTATGAGGAATCAAATCTAACTCTGACTGCTAAAAATTTGAACTGCTAAGGGTGCTTAGGAGCCCGCGCATCTGAACCTATAATATAAGACATCATAGCACAAAAGAAAATCATGTTTCAGCACTTTGAATGTTCTGGAATGCTCAGTGAGGTAGGCTGAAATGCATGGGTTCATATGCCTGAACAATACTAACTGAATATCATGAATATGATTGAATGAGGGTATATGCCTAAATACATATACAGTACTGAGTTCTAAACTTAACTAAGTGATAGTATCTATCAGTCTTGAATATGTAGAACTGAAGTGAGTGCCATACTAATACTGAACTTGAGGTTGAGACTGTGGGAAGTAATCTTCAAACTGACATGCCCCTTCTCTAACTGATTTGAGGTCCAACTTATAACCCTAATTAAAAGGTTGTAAGTGTCATTCCACGAGTAAGGACAAGTGTTGAGTCACCCTTAACTGGAAGGTGCTCTAAATGAGAATAGTGGTACCCTCAACTGGCAGGTAGATCACCTTACCAACCCTTAACTAGAAGGTCGATGTCTCAACCTATGCTAGCTATGTAGTTCTAGAATACAGGGACTGCTTCTAAGGATTATACCCCTTACTGGAAGGAAGTCCCCATCCTTGGGTTCACTCGATGCTAAATCCTACTCCCAACTGAATAGCCACTGGATTGAATTCTAAACTGTACTAGGCTAGACAAAACTATTACTGATCATACAATTTGACTGAATAAAACTTAGTTCACTGAGTTCTATGTACTGACAGAATACTATTGAATTTTGTTAACTGACTGAGTACTACTGAGTTTTGAATAGAATATTGTGACTGACTTATAAATACTACTGAGATTTCTTGATTTTTGTAAATGACTAAAGCTCTAGGTAAACTGATAAGTTTTTGGGTATTGAATACCCCCAAGACTCGATAGCATGAAAGGTGAATCAAAGCATAAGCTTGAAAAGAATAATCATATGCACTTGCTCACGGCTCATTCATGGAAATATTTTATCAAATATATACATGATACAACTTGCACATAAGCTAATATGACATGATCTCTTTCCCTTATTAGTTCACATAAGTAATTTATCATGCACTTGGTGAGAATACATATGCACATAACACTAAACAACAAGTAGACATCATAATTCAAATCCCCACTGACAATTTTAAGGGTTTTACATAGATCCTCATGATATTACATACATATCTATTAACCTCACATAAAACGTATCATAAAATATGGATGAGAATCCCAATTAATCATTATAAACATGGATATAATCAAACTCAATATGGAATTCATGAAATCCATAAACTTAAAGTTTAAAATTAGTTTCTTAGACTCCAAGGGTGGAAGGTACTCTTAGATGAACACTTTACATACCTTGATTACTACTTTTGAGAAGATTGAAGTGAGTCCTTGAGACTTGAATTCCTGAACTTGATGATTCTAGGGCTTGCTCTTGAGAGAGTTTATGAGTAAAGAATGAGATTTTTCCCTATAGGCTGATTAATTTTGTGTAAAAGTTGAATAAGGTTGGGGAAAATGACCCATTTTCCCTACACTACCCGTTTTAAAATAATATTGAACTGGGCTTCCCTCACGCCGCGATCCTTGATTGGGTTAAGTAGCCATCGCGATACGATCCTTACTCAGGTCAAGTATCCATCACGGCACAATCCTTACATGGGTTGACTGGCCCTCGTGATGCGGGGCTATTGTGACCCTTCACTATTTTGGGCATCCAAATTTGCACTTACACTAGTTCAAAAAATCTAAAACTCACCTGAGATGACCCACATGTATCCCTGATCGTGAATCAATTTAAAAATCAACTAACTAAGGTCGGGAAGGTCAAAAATAAAATCTTACAAATTTGGAAAGCTAAAATGATTCTAAGTCTTGGTACTTAGCTAAAATTTTCTATGTCTGGGACCCCCTCTTAACAAGTTTAAAGGACTGACTTAAGCTAAGAATTTTGTGGGGTATTCCAATATCTCCCCCTTGGGAACATTGGTCCTCAAATAAGATTAAGATAGGAGAACTGGCAGACTATAAGTATTTACTGGACATACACAACTGAAACACGATTTTATGGCCGAGACTATTGTTATACTGGAATTTAATACTGAACATGCATATCGGATACATGATTTCATAACTGATATTACTGATAAGATGAGATTATATATATACTGAACATGCATGGCTGATGCATGAGTACATGACTGAACACGATTTATGAATGCATCACTGAATATGCAACGGTAACTGATACCAAGTTAACGAGGAACATCAGAGCACGGAACCTTATAAGTTTTTAAAGAAAACTATTACCTTGAGATGAATTTGAATTTGCAGAGAAGAGGTGAGGATACTTGATTCACATATCTACTTCTACTTCCGAAGTCATTCCCTCAACAGACTGATTCTGCCAAAGAACTTTGACTAGAGGGACTTCTTTGTTCCTCAGTCTATGAATATGATAGTTAAGGAGTTTGACTGAAACCTCTTTAAAAAATAGACTATTCTGGATATCTACGCCCTCTATAGGGACTATAGATGCTACGTTACCTATTCATTTCTTAAGAAAGAATACATAGAACACTAGATGCATTAAATCTAAATCTGAAGGTAACTCGAGCTCGTAAGCTACCTTTCTGAAATGGCTGAGAATTCTGTAAGGACCGATATATCGGGGACTGAGTTTACCTTTCTCGCCAAACCTCTTCACTCTTTTCAAAAGAGAGATTTTCAAATACACAAAATCACCAATCTCAAACTCGAGATCCTTTTTGCGCACATCTGCATATGATTTCTGCCGGCTCTGAGCTATATTAAGCCTCTCCCTGATCAACTAAACTTTCTCTAAGGTATCAAATACCAAGTCAGGCCGTACCACTGTGGCCTCACCCACTTCAAACTAACAAATAGGAGATCTACACCTCCTCCCATAAAGTGCCTCTAATGGAGCCATCTGATTGCTGGAATGATAGCTATTATTATATGCAGATTTGATAAAAGGCAAGTGGTTATCCCAATTACCTTTAAATTCTATCACACATGCTCACAGCATATCCTTTAAAGTCTAAATAGTCCTTTTTTCTTGACCATCTATCTGAGGATAAAAGGTTGTACTGAGGTAAACTCGAGTACCAAGACCCTTTTGGAATGCCTTCTAAAAATAAAAGGTGAACTGGGTACCTATATCTGAGAAAATAGACAATAGAACACCATGTAATCTAACCCACTCCCTGATAGAGAGTTTGGCATAATCCTCGGCTAATAAGAGGTATAGACTGGTAGGAAATAAGATGATTTGGTCATCCTGCCTACGATGACCCAAACTGAATCATACTGACGATAAGTACGATGAAAACCCATCACAAAGTCTATGTTCTCTTCTTCCCACTTCTATTTAGGAATGCTGAACTCCTGTGTGGACCTACTAGGCTTCTGATGCTCAATCTTAACCTACTAACATGTTGAGCACTTAGCCACAAACTCTGCAATGTCTCTTTTCATCCTACTCCATTAATAGATCTCCTATAAATTATGGTATATCTTCATGGCCCTTGGATGAATAGAGTAGCATACACCATGTCCTTCTATAAGAATTCGTTGTCTGAAGTCATCAATACTTGGCACACACAGTCAATCCTGACAATGTAATACACCATCTATTCCTTGGGAGAAAACCTTTATCTTTTGATATTTGACTGATTCTTTCAAGTTGACTAGATTGGGATATTTGTCCTGCTTTTCCTTCACCTCGGAAACCAGGGATAATTCTGAACTACTCTACACCCACATACTACCTTTTGCTGAATCGACTAAGAGGACACCTAATCAGGCAAGCTGATGAACTTCCTGAGCTAACTTCTTTTTATTATCATCCACGTGAGCAACACTGCCCATAGACATTCTATTAAGAGCATCAGTCACTACATTAGCCTTGCCCAGATGGTATAGAACCTTCATGTAATAATCTTTAAACAACTTCAACCACCTTCTCTAATGGTGTTTTAGATCTTTCTGGGAGAACACATGCTGGAGGCTCTTATGGTCTGTGAACACATCAATGTGCACCTTATATAAATAGTGCCTCAAAATATTTAGGGTAAGAACTACTACTTCTAACTCAATATCATGAGTGGGGTAATTCTTTTCATGGGGATTAAGCTTTCTAGAGGCATAGGCTATCACCTTTCCTCTTTACATCAACACACACCCCAAATCAACCTTGGAAGCATCACAATACACAATAAAGTCGTCTGAACCATCGGGTAAAGTCAACACTGGAGCTATAGTGAGTCAAGTCTTCAACTCCTAAAAACTCTTTACACAATAATCTAACCACTCGACTTTAACTTTCTTCTGAGTCAGTCTGAACATAGGGGATGCAATAGATGAAAATCCCTCAAAAAACCATCGATAATAGTTGGCCAAACCCAAAAAACTCTTGATATTTGATGGAGAGATATATTTGGACCAGTTTCTCACTGCTTTGGTCTTTTGGAGATCAACTTTAATGCCATTATCGGAAACTATATGGTCGAGGAAAGTTATTGACCTTAGCCAAAATTCGCACTTGCTGAATTTGGCAAATAGTTGATGATTTCTGAGGGTCTATAATACTATTCTAAGATGGTCTGCATAATCTTGTTCACTGTGGGAGTAGAAAATAATGTCATCTATGAAGACTAGGACGAATATGTCCAAGTACTACTTGAACACACGATTCATCAAGTCCATTAAAGATACTGGGGCATTGGAAGACCAAAGGACATGACTAATAATTTAAAGTGACCAACCGAGTTTTGAAATCTATTTTTAGGATGTCACATTCTCTGACTCTGAGCTGATGATAGCCTGATCTGAGGTCTATCTTAGAAAAATAGTTGGCGCCCTGAATAGAACTGGTGCATCCCATGGGGACACTCTGTGTCTGATGAATCCCTTATTTAGGAGATCCTTCAACTATTTTTTTAACTTCTTAAGTTCTACTAGATCCATTTCAAATGGTGGAATAGATATGGGCTGAGTATTTGGAAGGAGATTAATTTTGAAATTAATTTTCCTTTCAGGAGGAACTCCGGGAAGATCTGTGAGAAACACATCTGGGAATTCACATGCTACTGGAACTGACTCAAGATTGGGAGTTTCTGAACTAGAGTCTTTGACTCACACAAGATGAAAGACACATCCCTTAGATATCATTTTTCTTACCCTTAGATAGTAAATAAACTAACCCCTAAGTGATGAAGTACTACCCCTCCACTCTAGGATAGGCTCATTCGGAAACTAAAAATGGAAAATTCTATTTCTGCAGTCGACTGAGGCATAGCAGGAACAAATCCAATCCATGCTAAGAATGACATTAAAATTAGTCATTTCAAATTTGAGTAAGTCTGCTGAAGTGACTTTCTGAGATATCATAACCGAATAGTTCCTGTATATCCATTGGGATATGATAGATTTACCCACTGGGGTAGAGACTGATAAGGGCTCTACTAAAATTTTAGGACTAACTTTAAAGACAATAGCTATATAAGGAGTAACTAAGGACAACGAAGCTCTTGGATCTAGCAAAGCATAAGCATGTGAATGATAAACTTGTAACATACCAGTGACGACATTAGAAGAACTCTCCTAATCCTGTCAGGACTGAAGATCATAGAGTCTATTTGAGTGTTGCCCACTTATGGCATTGGAAACGGCACCTTGCTGATTCGAGCGATCGGACTGAGCTGGGAATGGTTATTCTGACCTTGCAAACCTGAATGGGGACAATCTCTAACTCTATGGCTAGGCTTTCCACATCCAAAATATGCATCACTGTCGACCCTAAAGATACCCTGGTGGTTTTTGCCATATTTCTGACAAAGGGAATTGGTTTGGAAACTGCTGACACTACCCTGAGGTTTAGGGCCCGACACCCTGTCTCTATTGCCATCTATGAATTTTGGCACTGGAGCACTGGCTGAGAATGGAGTTAGAACTGAGGATTTTAGGCAAAACGTAGAATGATTCCCACCCTCTGACTTGGCTGAGCAAAGTTGAAACTACCTATACTCGCTCTCTTATTCTCCCTTTTCTTCTTCTTTCTATTCTTAGCCTCCTCTATCTACTGAGCATGGACCATGAGCCTAGAAGTGTCCATCTCCTTAATCAATATTACAATCCTACACTCCTTGACCATACTAGTAGACACCCCAGACATAAACTTACTTATGTTAGATATGCTATCTTCCACCATATGAGGAGGGTATCTAGCTAGTTAATTAAACTTGAGAGAATACTCTTTCACGATCATGTTTCCTTTCCTGAGATTTAGAAACTATAACACCTTGGCCTGTCTCATCTCTAGGAGAAATAATCTATCTAGAAAAGCAGTGGCAAACTTCTTTTATTCTATGAACCTTGCATCTGCAGCTGTCTCATCTTTCTACTGTTTGAACCAAGAGTAAGCTACATCCTGCAACTGATATGCATCCAACTCAGAGCTCTCTCTAGTAGTCACCCCATAATATCTGTAACCTTCTGCACCTAATTAAGGAATTTTTGTGGGTCCTTATCTAACTTTGACCCAGAAAAAGATGGAGGGTTCATTCGAGTAAAGTCTTAAATCCTGGCAGCAGCAGTATTGATCACTGGGTTAGCTGGAATAGTAGCTGGGCATTTATTCTGGACTACCACAGAATGAGTTAGGGTGGTGAATACTTCTCAGAATTCAGCGTGGGAGACATGTTTATCCAAAGGATTTGGCTGGACGGGCTAGGGTTTTGGCTGGTCTTCCGTTCCTCTTCCCTTAGTCCTCTTTGGAGGCATATTTTGTAAAAATAAGAGAAACTTAGATAAGAAAGAGGGTTTAATTGGAGCTCATGCTCACTAACACGACATGAATACTAAAAGAAGGGAAATTGTTCCTAAAACATCTCATATTCTCCTATCCATAAGTGTGGCATGCAACACACCCATGCACAAGACTCTACTAGATGTGGCTTTTAGACTTTCTAGGACTCTATTGAAACTTAGGCTCTGATACCAAGTTTGTAACATCCCGAGTCTATACCTCGGATGCTACTTTGAATGTTTAAACCTAAATTTGTGGAACTGTACTGAGTTTCGAATTGAACTGAGTGACTATTTATGATAATCCTGAATCTATAGAACTAAACTGAGTACCATATTGAGACTGAATCTGAGACTGAGACTGTGGGAAGAAATCATCTAAATGATATGCCCCTTCTTTAACTGAATTGGGGTCCAACTTGTAACCCAATTGGAAGGGTGTCAATACCGTGCCATAAGTAAGGACAAGTGCTGAGTCACCCTCATCTGGAAGGTGTTCTGAATGAGAATGGTGGTACCTTCAACTGGTAGGTAGATCACCTCATCAACCCTTAACTGGCAGGTTGATGTCTCAACCTATGCTAGTTACGTAGTTCTAGAATGCAAGGACTACTTCTAAGGATTACACCCTCTGTTGGCAGGTGATTCCCCATCCTTGGGTTCACTCGGAGTTGAATCCTACTCCCAATTGAATAGACACTAGACTGAATTCTAAACTGTACTAGGTTGGATTAAACTGTTACTGATTGAACTATTTGACTGAATTGAATTAGTTCACTGAGTTTCGTGGACTGACTGAATACTACTGAATTCTGTCAACTGACTGAGTACTACTGAGTTTTGAACAGAATATTGTGACTGATTGATGAATACTACTGAGATTTTCCTTAGTTCTGTAGTTGACTGAAGCTCTAGGTAAACAACTAAGTTTTTGGGTATTGAATACCTCCAGGACTTGATAGTATGAAAGGTGAATCATAGCATAATCTTGAAAAGCATAATCACAACTCATTCATGGAAACATTTTATCAAACAATTGCACGATACAACTTGTACATAAGCTAATATGACATGATCTCCTTCCCTTATTAGTTCACATGAGTAATTCATCAAGCACTTGGTAAGCATACATATGAACATAACACTAAACAATAAGTAGACATCATAATTTAAATCCCATTGATAATTTTAAGGGTTTTTACATGGATCCTCATGATATTACATACATATTAATTAACCTCACATGAAATGTATCATAAAACATGGATTAGAATCCCAATTAATCATTATAAACATGGATATAATCAAATCTATCATGGAATTCATGAAATCCATAAACTTGAAGTTTAAAAATAGTTTCTTGGACTCCAAGGGTGGAAGGGACCCTTGAATGAACACTTCACATACCGTGATTACTACTTTTGAGAAGATTGAAGTACGTGTTTGAGACTTGAATTCTTGAACTTGATGAGTCTAGGGCTTGCTCTTGAGAGAGTTTATGAGTAAAGAATGAGATTTTTCCCTGTAGGCTGATTAATTTCATGTTAAGGCTGAATAAGGGTGGGAAAAATGACCCATTTTCCCCCACAACCCATATTAAAATAATACTGAACAGGGCTACCCTCGTGTCACGGCCCCTGCTTGGGTCAAGTAGCCATCACGATGCAATCCCTACTTGGGTCAAGTAGCCCTCGCGACACGATCCTTACTTTGGTTGATTGGCCTTTGAAACTCACCTGAGATGACCTACAAGTGACCCTGATCATGAATTAATTTAAAAATTGACTAACTAAGGATGGGAAGGTCGGAAATAAAATCCTCCAAATTTGAAAGGCTAAAATGATTCTAAGTCTTGATACTTAGCTAAAATTTTCTAAGTCTGGTGTGCCCTCCTTAACAAGCTTAAAGGATTGAGTTAAGCTAAAAAATTTGCGAGGTCTTAAAGTTATCCATATGGAAAAGAGTAAAGTTAAGAAAAAACTTATAAATTCCTTGAAGTACAAACATATGCCTAGGAATCAAGTCATATAATTTCCTAAGAATCCCTATAACCTCGAAAAGATAAGATACAACCATCTATGCACCAATCTGTAGGACTCTACCAGGAACTTAGCTCTTATACCAACAACACTAGTGAACCTATGCTATAATACTAATTTATCTCACCCTGATTTCATAGGTCATGATGGAACCTACCATAATCCACCAGTAGGTAAGCCCATCTATAATTTGGAACATTGAGTAACAAACTATCAAGAGAAAAAAAGAAAGCAATGGAAAATAAATCCATTAAAGAGACTAAAATAGAGAAGCAAACCCCAAAACCTGGTGAAGTCAGTTAAAAAGATTCTAATACAACAAGAGTACAAAGAGGATATAGAGTAAACATATACTATGCTATCTCTAAAATATAAAAATAAAGATTGATCTAACAATCAGAGGGAAAACAAGAACAACTTTGAATATTAGGAGCTCACCCTAAACCTTTGATCCATGGATTCTCCACACGAAGCACACATCAATGATGATAACTTGTACTATAATTTGTAGGATACAGAAGTATAGTACGAAGTACCAAACATATGGTATTTTGTAGGCATCGACCGACTGAGCTCCAAAAATAATACAAGCATGAATAATATATAAAGAAGAAATATAAATTATATGCAACTAGTTAAAAAACAAAACATGATAATGCTAATGGAAAAGCAAAGTTAAATTATCAGATACTACCTATAATTAGGGATGTATATGTAGCTAGTATACATATGATAGTATAGTGAAGGAAGGAATATATAATGTATAATAAAAGTATAAAGGAAGAGATATAAAAGAAATACATAATAATTATACATAGAAAAAAAAATACATATATAATAATAATTAAAATGAAGGGAACTAGTCATATATCATAAAATTTAGCTAAAGCTGAAAGTACTAACCAGAAGCAGATAGCGTAACAACCTAAATATCATAAAGTTGACAACATCAAGGGAACGTACTCTAGCATAAACCTAGTCTATAGCCAAAACGTGAATAATTAGACTATGATCTAGCTTTACAAAATCTAACCATCATATAGAGAAAAGGAATCAAAAACATACTAACAACCTTGGGTACCAGTCCATAACCAACCTACCACAATCTATGCAATAATAATCAGACAATAATTTAACCAGCTCGTTCGAACAAAAAATAACCTAACCGGTCTCCATAAGCCCATAAGGTTCATACAATACTCAACAAACTACAACCATAACCCATACCTATATAGCCCCCATAAGATAGATATATATAAGTGCCAAACAATTATATTTGTTATAGGCGATGCATATAAATGAATAAAATCATATTAACCAGGTGATGCAAGGTAACCCAAGTACCATATCTAATCATGTACCATAACATACCAAGTGTCTGTACCCCTTCTAACTC
This sequence comes from Capsicum baccatum var. pendulum, assembly GCA_030864225.1. Lineage (NCBI taxonomy): Eukaryota > Viridiplantae > Streptophyta > Magnoliopsida > Solanales > Solanaceae > Capsicum > Capsicum baccatum. Next base: position 175,933,401 of record CM061554.1, read on the forward strand.
CATAGCTTGCAAAGGAAGGACCTGCGACGACCATCCTTCTTCAGTATTATGGCTCATCAGACAAAAGGGCACATAGGGTATTTGAGAAATCTATATACACTGCCTAGTCCCAAACTTTGATTTCCAATACCCATCATCAAAGATCTACTTCATCCAATACCGCATATATATATATACATATATATATAGTATCATAAGGAATTCTAGACTTGAACTAAAACTAAATGAGTGAATATCTATATATTAATGTCCAAAATCACAATATTAATAAAGAACCATATTCAAAAAAAAATCAATCGATAATAACCAGAGGATAGATAATCCATCACTATAATCATAAATAGATATCGAACTTGAACCGAAACTCATGATCTTGAGATAATAAGTGCTTAAATCAAACCCAGACTAGGTAAGTATGAATTGTAAATCCATTTTCTGAGATATAATTGGAGACTAGAATGGTATAATATTGTAGAAAAGATCGGCTCTTCTTTAACTGAAGTGAATAAGTAGTAGTAAAAAGGAGATTGGATTAATAATAGACATAAATTAACCTCAGTCTAATTTCCAAACTACTATTCTTAGTTTAAAATGTCATAATTCTATATAGGATGCTACAACTTCTGTTTCAAAGAATCAATTTTCAAGTTAAGAAAAGTGAAATAAATCCTTTTTTAGAAACCAGTAGTAAAATCAAGGGATTAGAATCATATCACTGAATAAGTGCAAATGCGTCTAAACATATGCATGCCATCACAAATATCCAAACAATACAATCGTAAGCATCAAAACTAGTATTGTAACTATGGCCTGAGGCCTAATAATATATATCTAAGAAAGGTATTAGTATCATAAACTGAGAAACTAAGATAAACAAGGGTAAAAAGCTACAAGAAGTGTCTAATTATGAAATGCTATCCAAATCGCTAAGTAATGTGGTAAGTCTTATACTAAAGGATCTTTCATGTCTATCTATGGGTAATAAAGTCTATCATCAGGCATAATGTAGTTTTACGACCATAATAGGTATTCTAGGCTAAGGTTTGGGTCATAATTCTATTTGGAATCCCCTAAATAGGTCAAGTCATGGTATAAATAGGTATAAACCTATCCTATAATCCCTACCTAGCATGTAATCTATACAATACACAATCTTGTAGAGAAAAGTAGATCAACGACTACCTCGATGTCAAACCGTTATATTGAACCATCTATGAATATACCAACTTTGTCCCATGATCTCAAAAATAATGTCACACTATCAAATCATAATCAATATATTAATACAAGTAAAATGATATCCATATTTCTACATAAAGTGCTGGTCAAAAATTAAATCTAATATGGCCCAATGGGACCCACACATAAAATGTCAAAATTGGACCCGACATTAGGTCCCTTATGAATGAAGAATCATGTGCCTAAAATTCATAATTCAAGCTCAAAATCTCACTCAACTCAGTCCCCAAAATAGAGAAATTAAGAGGAGAAAAGTTGGTAAAATATTGTAGAATAGAGAAATTAAGAGGAGAAAAGCTCACAACTTATAAGATTTGGATGATATAGAGGTTGACTTGACATTTCCAAAACATCCCCAACCTTAAATTGATGTTCCCAACCTGATTTTGGAGCTCAAATATTGTTTAATGAGGTTTGCAAATGGGGGAAAATATTTAGATGGGGTTCAAGCCTAAAAAGCTAATTTTTAGTTGCTAAGGTAGCATCTCCTAGGCAAAAATGGATTGCTAAGGTGGCCACATCAGAAACCAGCAATTGCCCAAACTTCATTTGGGTGCTCCGGGCCTATCTGGAGTCTCATAGATACAAATCAACTATGCTAACCCATCAAAGAAGACATTTTGAACTTAATAAAATTAATGAAATTTCCATTCGAGTTTATTTTGGTTAAAAAGTGGGCCCAAAACCCCATGTGTCATTTTCACCAACTTTTGACTAATAGTCCAAAATGAGTTTGAAAGACTCAAGACCTAGACAAGGGTCCCCTAACTTAAAATCCATGTTCTCAGGCTGATAGCACTATGGGAATTTCTATTCGAGTTCATTCACTAGGAGTTTTGGTTCAAGAACAATTTCTTAACAGTAAAAGCTCCAAAATTGAGAAATGCACCTAAAACCCAAATAACTATCCAAAAATTAGAGCCTTTATAGCCTGTCAAGTGAAGTGTAATTCCGGTCCAAAAAGATTAAGGAGTTACTTTCAAAGTGATTAGTGTTTAAACCTTGCCGAATTTTTCTAAAAATGACTTTTTATCATGTGGAAAATTGAATTATATTTCAAAAGATACCCATTTCATCAAAATTTGACATCAGAAGAGAAAGATATGGCCATTTTACAAAAAGCAGTAAAATAACTTATGTGTGACGGAGAGGGTCGACAGACCGTCGCCCAAGCCGTCATAGAGGAGGCAATGAGTGTGATGGTAAGGGTCGTTGGACCATCGCACCCATCATCTCAGGCAAGGCATTGAACCAAGTTTTGGCCCAGGTGCGACCGGCAGGACCGAAGACCGATTGGCCCTCGATAGACCGTTGCACCCCATCGTCGCACATCCTGATTGGTAATTTTAAGTTATTTTTAAAAGGGATTTTTGTTATTTTACCACCCTTTTAACACTCAGATATATCCAAAACGAGGCTAAGGGCTTCATTATTCATCCAAACTTCTCAAAGCTAGGGTTTCTCCCTCAAGAACAAGAACAAATTCCTTCTCCAAGAACTCCAAGATCCCACTATAGATTTTACAAATTGAGTTAATATTCAAGGTTCCTAATTCAAAGGCTTTAAGACACTTTTTAAAGAGTAAGAAGAAGAGTCTCAAACAAGTTTGTTCATCTAAGTCATAATCTAAGGGTTTGAACAAGGACACTTCTTTCATCCTTGTGCCCAAAAGTTCTTTTACTTGTAAGAATATATGATTTTATATGTTTTCTTATGAAATTTAAGTATGGTTTTATACCCTATGTTGTTATTCCTTGAGATTTTAATAGTTCCAATGTTCTAGAAATTGAAGTACATAAGTATATTGAAATTTTAAGGCAAAATGTTGAAAATTCCAGATTTTCTATATGATTTATGAATCTCTATGACATCTAGCATGAACTTAGATGAGTCTTAACTTGATATTTGATTATGGGTCATTAAGCCCTACTTGAGTTTTGCAATTATATGAACTTTTCTGCTATAAGTACCTATGAATTGAGTACTTTGATATTATTGAGAAAGATTTGGCCTTTCAGTCATAATAGAATTGAAATCCACTTTGAGTATGATTTAAAGAAAATATAAATATGTTTTGGTATTCATTATAGACCCTTAAGTTATTTTGAGGTGGATTTCCTAAGAGTTCTGAGCTGAGTATAGGAGTAGTATTTAGCACCGAGTTGGATATGATTCTAAGGTCTCGTACCCCAAAACTACATGCCACCATTGGTTTGAGATTTATGGGTCCAAGGCCGAGATTGTGATCACTAAAGATGAGGTTCTACTCTGATGGCAAGGATAGAATAGCTCTCCCCAACATGGGCAAGACATTGGACTCTATGTAGCTCACATGGTTTATTTTGGTTAGAAGAAACTCCCAAGTTTCAAGTGTCTCGAGTCTAAAAGAGTTCTAGAGTTCTCAAATGTTAAAAGTTCCTAAACGTTCTAAGTCCTTAAGTTTTAAAGCAGTTTTACTCCCAACAAGATAAAAACATGAGTTTGAAAGTATTATTTAACGATTCATTTAGCCTTCAAGTACTGAGAATAAGAGGAGAGTACACATTTTTAAAGTTAACTATAATGACCCCTGAGATTTGTCTTATATGTTTTACTATTCATGATTTAAGAGTCTTATATTCTAGACTTATTCGAGCCAGGTGGGTCATTCCTATTTGCATGCATGATTTTATTAAAGAGTATTGAGATTGTTTTATGTAAATGCATACACCCCCATATACTCAGTACATTCCCAAAGAGTTGATCCACATATACGTCTGTGTGCTACATTGTCGAATAATGTAGGTTCAGGTGCTCAGTCCCAGCAGTGACAGTGATCTCCTAGCATCTCATCTACATCCTTATCCTTGGTGAGTCCTCATGGTTCCAGGACCTATAATTGCAGCTTTTCTACTTTCATTGTGTTTTGAGTTTTACTTTTAGATCATTGCGAGTCAGTTGGGGGTCTGTCCCAATGGCTCTCCAGTTTGAGTAGTAGAGGCTTTGCCAGACTAGACTATCAGATGAAGTTGTGTTATAGATTATTAGTTTTTTTCTATTCAAACATTATATCTAGTTATCTCGGTTTATAGTTGACACAACAAAGTATCATTGTTTAGCCTATTTATCTTGAAGCAAGTGTCAGAAGTAATAATAGGCTCAAAGGGTAAGCTTTGGGCTACTTGTAGCCTTTAGCATCGTGTGATGTCTACGGATGAGATTTTGGGGTGTTACAAACTTGGTATCAGAGTATAAGGTTTAAGGAGTCCTAGGGAGTCTGATAAGCCACGTTAAGTAGAGTCTGGATCATCGGTGTGTAGCACGCCACATCTATAAACAAGAGGCTACAAGTCATTTTAGGAAATACTTTTTCCTTTCTTTTAGATTCTATTGTGTCTACAGTTGTCTATCTCATCTAATAATTTGTGCTCTCGTATTTCAGGAAATGCCTCCTCAAAGAGAAAATGCCCGCAGAAAAAATAACGAGCAACCTCAGTTTGTTGATCCCTTAAATGAGATTGTGTCTCATGCAATGTTTTGGGCAGCCTTTCAAACATTAGCCCAAGCAGTCACAATGAATGTCCAGGATAATAACTATCCCACAATTCCGCATCAGCAGGGAGGTGACCTAGCTACTGCTATGATCCGTGATTTCATGAGGATAAATTTGCCAGAGCTCTATGGGTCTAAGGATGGTGACGACCCATAGTTATATCTTAAGGAGGTGAGGAAGATCACCCAAGTCATGCATATTTTTGAGGAAGAAAGTGTAGAGTTGGCATCTTATCATTTAAAAGACATTGCTTATGACTGGGTTGTCGCATAGAAGAGGAATAGAGGGGAGCATATTGTCCTTGTTACTTGGTTGGTGTTCCAAGATGCATTCTTGGACAAGTTATTCCCTCTTGACATGAGGGAAGCTAAGATTGAGGAGTTTATGAACTTGAGATAGGGTTTCGTGACTGTGAAGGAATACTGCCTTAAGATTAATCAGTTGGCCAAGTATGCTCCTGATTTGATTGTTGACACCCAACTAGTATAAGTAAGTTTATGATTGGGGTGTCTGGGTTAGGGTTGAAAGAATGTAGGACTGTGATGCTAAACCGGGATATGGACCTATATAGATTGATGATACATGCACGGCAAATAGAGACAAACAAGATAAGGGAGAGAGATAGAGTGTGGTGTAACAAGAGGGCTAGATCCAAGAAGCATGAGTATAGTCAGGATAGGTCCCATGGAGGGAACCGCCAATAATTCCAGAGTTATTCATCTATGCCAGCACCGTCATCAGCTAGTGCTCCCATGCCTACAGGTAGGCAGGAGCAAGGTAACAGGTCTTCTATTTCCCAATCCCAAAACAGTATAAGTAATAGACCTCTCTATCCTCCATGTACCAAGTGTGGTAGGGACCATCCCGGTGAGTACTTTGTAGACAAAAGGGGTTTCTTTGGTTGTGGAAAGTTGGGCCACAGACTTAGAGTGTGTCCACATGCTAGGCAAGAGAATAGAGATGCCTGACCTCAGACACAAGCTACTAGTGCACCAGCTCCTGTAGTCCATCCCACCCCTGCTCAGGGCGTTTCACCTAGCACTGCTGGTGGTCAGTACCAAAACAGATTCTATGCTCTGCCATCCTATCAAGAGCAGGAGGACTCTCCCGATGTTATCACTGGTATGCTCCGTGTATTCCACTTTGATGTTTATGCTTTGTTAAATCCTGGCTCATGTTTTTCTTATGTGACCTCATTTGTTGCTATGAATTTTGAAATGAGTCCCGAAAAGATTCCTGAGCATTTCCTAGTTTCTACTCTAGTAGGGGAGTCAGTTGTTGCTAAACAAGTGTATAGAAATTATCCTGTCATTGTTCTTCATAGAGTCGTGCTTGCTGATTTGATAGAGTTATACATGGTGTATTTTGACCTTATTATGGGTATGGATTGGCTTCACTCTTGTTATGCATCCATAGACTGTCGTACCCGTGTGGTTAAGTTTCAGTTTCCTGATGAACCAGTTTTTGAGTGGTTCGAGAGTACAGTATCTCCCAAGAGTCATTTTATCTCCTATCTCAAAGCCAAAAAACTAATATCTAAAGGTTGTATCTATCACCTAGTTAGAGTTAAAGACACTGAGTTCAAGGCTCTAACTATTCAGTCAGTCAACATCATTAATGAGTTTCCTGATGTTTTTCCAGAAGATCTCCCAGGGGTACCTCCCTATAGAGAGATAAAATTTGGAATTGACCTTCTCCCCGACAATCAGCCTATTTCTATTCCTACCTACCATATGGCACCTACAAATCTTAAGGATTTGAAGATCAACTCAAAGATCTTTTAAATAAAGGTTTCATAAGGCCAAGTGTTTCTCCTTGGGGCACACCCATCCTGTTCTTATAAAAGAAAGATGGTTCTTTGCATATGTGCATTGACTATCATTAGGTTAACAAAGTCACAGTTAAGAATAAGTACCCTCTTCCAAAAATTGATGACATGTTTGATTAGTTGCAAGGTACAAGTTATTTCTCCAAAATAAACCTTAGATCCGTCTATCATCAACTTAAAGTAAGGGAAGGTGATATCCTGAAGATAGCCTTTTGAACCCGTTATGGTCACTTTGAGTTTCTAGTTATGTCTTTTGGGCTAACTAATGCTCCAGCAGGTTTTATGAATATCATGAATTGAGTGTTCAAGCAATATCTTGATATGTTTGTAATTATTTTCATAGATGATATCCTTATGTAATCCCGTACTGAGAATGACCATTCAGATCATCTTAGAATCGTCCTGCAAACTTTTAGAGATCATTAGTTGTTCGCCAAATTTAGCAAGTGTTAATTTTGGCTAAGGTCAGTAGCCTTTTCGGGTCATATAATTTTAGTCGAAGGCATTAGAGTTGATCCCTAAAAGATAGAAGATGTAAAAAATTAGCCTAAACCTATCTCTCTATCTGACATTAGGAGTTTCTTGGGTCTAGCTGGTTATTACCGCAGTTTTGTTGAAGGTTTCTCTTCCATTGCATCCCCCATGACCCGGTTGACCCAAAAAAAAAAGTTAAGTTCCTTTGGTCAGGTTCCTATGAGAAGTATTTTCAGGAGTTGAAGACTCGACTCACCTCAGCCCCTATGTTGACTTTTCCTAATGGCACGAATAGTTTTATGGTGTATTTTGATGTCTCTAGAGTTGGTTTGGGTTGTGTGTTGATGCAGAGAGGTAAGGTTATAGCCTATGCCTCTAGTCAGTTGAATCGCATGAAAAGAATTACCCAACCCATGATCATGAGTTAGCTGATGTGGTCTTTGCTTTGAAAATATGGAGACACTATCTGTATGGTGTTCATATTGATGTTTTTACTGATCATAAGAGCCTGTAGTACGTGCTTACTTGGAGGGAGTTGAATCTTAGATAGAGGAGGTAGTTAAAGTTGCTAAAGGATTATGATATGAGTGTGTTGTATCATCTAGGTAAGGCCAATGTAGTGGTAGATGCCCTTAGTAGGATGTTTATAGGTAGTATGGCTTATGTGGAAAAAGATAAAAAAGAGTTAGCTTGTGATGTGTATCATCTAGCTAGATTAGGTGTTATATTGCTTGATTTCGTTGAAGGAAATATTTTGGTATAGAGTAGTTTCGAATTCTCTTTAGTTTTGGAAGTAAAGGAGAAGAAAGACAGGGATCCTAGTTTGGTTAGACTAAAGGAGTCAGTTATGGACCAAAAGGTAGAGGTTTTCTCCCAAGGGGGAGATAGCTGATGATAGGCGAATTTACATGCCTAAAGTACTATATTTTACCCATATTTTAGCTAAGTTTTGAGGACAAATTATATAATTCATGCACTTTTAGTCTTTTTTCCTGTAAGTGAGCTAACAAACGTGATTAGCAAGTTTTCAGGTATAAATGATGCAGAATTCAGCATTTTATGGATAACTTGACACCAAAGAAAGTTTCACGAAAGGAGGAAAGCAAAGCTTGGACGCCAAGGACCAAAAGTGGCACATGGAAAATCTGTCCCGGGCAAAAACAGCAATTCTAAAGACTTTGGGGACTAGCAGTAACTTATTAGGATTAGGATAATCATACATTAACCTAGTAGGATTGGGTTAAGTAATGCATTAGCTTAGTAGGAATAGGATATGAGCATTATAAATACCCTATCTTGCTAGAGATTTTTATCATTCAATCTTACCTTTCAATTAATTCTTCTATTGAACATTCAAAACAATTCTCTTTCAATTAATTCTTATTCACTTCTGTTAATCTATTCGATTCTTAATTTCCACAACAAGAGAAACTCTATTCTAAAAGGAATTTATGCCTAAAGCCATACCACACCATACTACACGTGAGATCTTTATTGTGGTATAATGATAATGTCTATTGTGATTTCCATCGCACTCAGGAGTAGCTAAACTTCTCTGTTGGGGTTATGGAAGCCGTATGAGATACTATCTATTGCTATGAGTTTGTGAATTCGCGACACGTATGCTGCTTATATCATTATTCTCTTCATCTTAATGCAAATTCTTGTGGTTGCAAACACATAGGATACGCCAGTATAGCATTAACTTGTTCGAAAGAAAAGTTATATGTCTGGAAAAGAGATAATGTCAAGGTAATAGGGCACCAACCCCTGTTAAAAAGTTAGTGCCGTAACTGGATTAACCTCTTGGAGAATTTGTACCGTTAGATACGCTTTAAGCTCGAAAGAGTTAAAGTGAAATAGTCCTTGTTAAGGTCGAAAGACGCTTGGTTTTACCATAGAATACAATTCTCTATAAGCACATGCATGTCTGAATTCCGCATAACTCATAGCCAATAGAGACGTATAACTCATAAGGTGGACATAACCCCAACTCTCAATTCTCATTGTTTTACATCTTACTAAACATTTTTTCTTTTTACTTTGCTATTTTCTATTTTCATTCTATTATTTTGTTTACATCAATTGCACGTTACAATCCCCCCTCTTTTACGAGACTTGCACCAAAAGTCTAATAATAATTACCTACTTGTTGACCGGCTATTCTCTGTGGGATCGATACCCAACCCAGTTGGGTTATATATTTGACAACGACCGCTTTACACTCTTACGAGAGCTGGAGATTCACTCAAAACCCGACCCAAGCTTGTCCTATAAATAGAACCTTAGTCTTAAATCAAAAATACATTGCAATTCCACCCTAAAGCGCCGCCTACCTCTCCAAATCCTCTCAAAAATTTTCCTTTTGCTCTTTTATTTTGCAAGAACATCTTCCAAGGCCATCAACCAAGTAAGTACTTCTTTGTTCTTCTTTTATATTACGTAAGTATTATGATACTACGCCTATAATAAGTTGTTAAATCATGAAGTAGTGTTGGTGATTTGAATGTGGTTGATACAACTAAGTGAGTGAAAGAATATGTATGGATGCTCTTGACTTGTTTCCAACTGGTATTTGATTTTGATACACTGTCATACTTTTGCGAAATCGACATGGTCAAGATAATTGCATGATCTTGTAACTTGAAAGCTTACATGTTGAAATGACTTGTTCATTGAGATGAAAATCATGGGTGACTACGAACATGCGATGTTGTGATTATTTCTATGCCATAAATTGATACGATATCTATGTAGTAGTTTTGTTCAAAAGATGCATTAGTCCAAACACGAAAGCATTGTCAAGATTGCATAACGTTAAGAGGACATGAAAGTATGACTGTGCTGAACATATTGTTGGAACATATCACCTAAATGTATGTCGATGAAGTCTGAGTAATCGACATCATTCACTTAATTAGTTTGTGTCAACAAATTAAGTGTGGGGTGGTGCCACTATTGTCTGTTTGTCGATTGAATCTTTCGAGATGAAGCTAACATGACTTTATTGAGATCTCAGATGGAATGGCACAAAAAGGACGACAAGGAAAAAAAAAGCGTCCACCTCACTGAAAGGTAATAAAAGATGAAGAAAAGAGCAAGCTAAATCCTCCTCGCTGCAAATACCTCGACACACTCTTGGAATCAGGTTTTTCTTATTTATTTTCCACTGAGGACGGTGTGTCCCATCTAAGTGTGGGGTGCTAGTATTTGTATGCTGTATTTCTTTGCCTACCTACATTTATTTATTTTATTTTTAGTAGTAGTTAAATTTTCAAAAAAAAAAAATAGATTTTGATGCATAAAATTGTTCTGATAGGCGGCATGGTATTATGACAAGAGTTTGTGCTAAGGTTATTACTATTGAGACGTTTAGGCTCCAAGTGTGACTGATTATGTGATAAGTGTGTGGTTCAATTCCTTCATCTGTTGGGTCAATAGTCTATACTACTCCCAATAAAGTCGACCATATGCCTTGTGTGTGTGAGGATATAGTATATTTTGTGTTTGTGACTGATGCTAGAACTTGCCTAGTGTGTATGTAAACCGAAATAAAGAGTGCAAGTTTAGGAGATGATTTAGGCATTTCTTTGGCAACCTGTACTTGTTTACCTTCTTTTTACCTACCCGTGGACATTATCCTAGTTAACCCCCTTTGAGCCTTTAGCCTATTTTCTTTGACAGCCTCATATGTAAGCCTAATCCATTTTTTTCAAGACCATAATTTGATCCAAATTCCTAAGTGCTTTAAAATTATAACATAAGAGGAAGTTGGGTGAGAGTAGTGCCTTAAAATGTATTGGTACTTGAATTTGTTATGAAAAAGAGTGGCTATCATAGAGGTGTGCTATAAAAAAAGAGGAGAGAGAAAGATGAAAAGAAAAATAAAAAGTTAATTCTGTTCAAAATTGAATAACAAAAGAGGTGAGAAGGGGTAGTAGATAAAAGGAAAGTATAGAAGTTGTTTAAAAGAAAGTGTTAATAGCATAATGTGATGTATTAAAGCGCTTAGGAACATAGTCACTATTTCTGGCCAAAATAGGCCTACCCGTCCCTTAGCCTACATTACAACCAGCAAAAGACCTATTTGATCCTAAGCTTAGCATTCTAATATTTAGTGGAGCATTACACCAAGGGAAAGCCTATGGTCATCAGTTGCAGCATATGAATTCTTTGTGTGAATGAGAGCAAGGATACTCATATACCCATGTTTCAATAAATATACTATGCTTGTGAGTAATTATGGGTAATATATGGTGAGACACACATGGTTGATAAGTTTTGGATAGTTGTGTATGATTCTTTGTACCTTAACTTTTGAATACGAGCTAACCATCATCACGAGTCTATATTAGAGGTTAAAATTGTTTCTAGTAATGATCAGAAAACTACTCTTTGTTAATGATTGCTATGCCTGTCTTGATGAATATTTTGTGTTGCTGCTGTGAAACCCTAAGTAGATGTTTAGATGGACATGATATTTTACTCGAGGACGAACAAAGCTTTAAGTGTGGGGTGTTGATGATAGGAGAATTTACACGCCTAAAGTACTATATTTTACCCATATTTTAGCTAAGTTTTGAGGACAAATTATATAATTCATGCACTTTTAGTCCTTTTTCCTGTAAGTGAGCTAACAAACGTGATTAGCAAGTTTTCAGGTATAAATGATGCAGAATTCAGCATTTTATGGATAACTTGACGCCAAAGAAAGCTTCACGAAAGGAGGAAAGCAAATCTTGGACGCCAAGAACCAAAAGTGGCACATGGAAAATCAGTCCCGGGCAAAAACAACAATTCTAAAGACTTTGGGGACTAGCAGTAACTTATTAGGATTAGGATAATGATACATTAACCTAGTAGGATTGGGTTAAGTAATGCATTAGCTTAGTAGGAATAGGATATGGGCATTATAAATACCCTATCTTGCTAGAGATTTTTATCATTCAATCTTACCTTTCAATTAATTCTTCTATTGAACATTCAAAACAATTCTCGTTCAATTAATTCTTATTCACTTCTGTTAATCTATTCGATTCTTAATTTCCACAACAAGAGAAACGCTATTCTAAAAGGAATTCACGCCTAAAGCCATACCACACCATACTACCGTGAGATCTTTATTGTGGTATAATGATAATGTCTATTGTGATTTCCATCGCACTCATGAGTAGCTAAACTTCTCTGTTGGGGTTATGGAAGCCGTATGAGATACTATCTATTGCTATGAGTTTGTGAATTCACGACAGGTATGCTACTTATATCATTATTCTCTTCATCTTAATGCAAATTCTTGTGGTTGCAAACAAATAGGATACGCCAGTATAGCATTAACTTGTTCGAAAGAAAAGTTATATGTCTGGAAAAGAGATAATGTCAAGGTAATAGGGCACCAACCCCTGTTAAAAAGTTAGTTCCATAACTGGATTAACCTCTTGGAGAATTTGTACCGTTAGATACGCTTTAAGCTCGAAAGAGTTAAAGTGAAATAGTCCTTGTTAAGGTCGAAAGATGCTTGGATTTACCATAGAATACAATTCTCTATAAGCACAAGCATGTCTGAATTCCGCATAACTCATAGCCAATAGAGACGTATAACTCATAAGGTGGACATAACCCCAACTCTCAATTCTCATTGTTTTACATCTTACTAAATATTTTTTCTTTTTACTTTGCTGTTTTCTATTTTCATTCTATTATTTTGTTTACATCAATTGCACGTTACAATCCCCCCTCTTTTACGAGACTTGCACCAAAAGTCTAATAATCATTACCTACTTGTTGACCGGCTATTCTCTGTAGGATCGATACCCAACCCAGTTGGGTTATATATTTGACAACGACCGCTTTACACTCTTACGAGAGCTGTAGATTGAGCGTTATTAATAGCGTATTGATATTGTAGGGTAAATTGTATATTTTGTGTGTTGATGATCTGAGATAGAGAATTATGGCTGAAGCATATGGTGCGAGGTATTCTATCTATCCCAACGCTACCAACATGCACCACGACTTGCGGGAAATCTATTGGTGGAGTGGTGTGAAAAATGATATAGCTGAGTTTGTAGCGAAGTATACAATGTGCCAACAGGTTAAGGTGGAGCACCAAAGACCTGGTGGTGTGATGCAAGAGTTTGGTATACCCACTTGGAAATGGGGAGAGGTAAATATGGATTTCGAGGCTGGTTTACCTCTTTCGCGTCATTGTCATAATTCTATTTGGGTGGTTGTGGACAGGTTGACTAAGTCCACATATTTTCTGCTAGTGCATACATATTATACAACTGAGGATTATGCTAGATGGTATATCCGAGAGTTAGTTAGGTTGAATGGGGTCCTCTTGTCTATCATTTCAGATAGGGGTACTCAGTTCACTTTGAATATTTGGAGAGCTTTTTAGAAGGGTGCTGGTACCCAAGTTCACTTGAGTTCTGCTTTTCATCCGCAGACAGATAGTCAAGCTGAGAGGAATATCCAGACTTGGGAGGATATGTTGAGAACATGTGCTCTTGACTTCAAAGGTAGTTGGGATGAGCATTTTCCATTGATTGAGTTTTCCTATCACAACAGTTATCATGCTAGCATCAAGATGGAACCATTTGAGGCCTTGTATGGAAGGAGATGTAGATTACCCATAGGTTGGTTTGAATTGGGGGAAGCTGCTTTGGTTGGGCCTGATGTAGTATTTGAGGCTATAGAGAAGATGAAGTTGATTAGAGAAACGTTGAAAATAGCTCAGAGTCATCAAAAGTCATACGCCAATGTGAGGAGAAAGGATCTTGAGTTTGAGATGGGTGATTTGGTATACTTAAGATTTCACCCATGAAAGGGGTGAAAAGGTTTGGAAAAAAAGGGAAAGCTTAGTCCCCGTTATATTGGCCCTTATAGATTTTTGAGCTATGTTGGGAAAGTAGCCTATGAAGTTGAGTTGCCCACAAAGTTGTCAGCTATTCATCCTATTTTTCATGTCTCCATGCTTAAGAAGCATATTAGTGATTCCGTTGTAATGGATCCTTCAGAGAGTGCTAATATTTAGAATAGTATTTCATTTGATGAGATTCCCATTGAGATCCTAGATTTCCAGATCCGTATACTGAGGAACAAAGAGATTTCCTTGGTCAAAGTTTTGTGGTGGAACCAGTCAGTTGAGGGCGCTACTTGGGAGGCAGAAGCATACATATGAGGCAAGTACCCACACCTATTCTCTGAGAGTTTAGATCAACCCGAAGGTATTATTCTTCCTTAATTCAGCCCTTCTAATCTAAAGTTCAGCTATGTATCTATTCTTACATGAGTTCTTGCAATTTCCAAAGTATTCAAGAGTTTAGAAAGATATGGAACCCGCTTAACGAATTGCTTCAGCTATGTGTACTCAGTTTTCTCTGTGTTCTTAGTCTAACTAGCGACATTCGAGGATGAATGTTTCCAAGGGGGAGATATTGTAAGACCCCGCAAAGTTCCCTCATAATCTGCGCCTTTAGAGCGTGTCAAGTGAAGTGTAATTCCGGCCCTAAAAGATTAAGGAGTGACTTCCAAAGTGATTAGTGTTTAAACCTTGCAGAATTTTCCTAAAACTAACTTTTTATCATATGGGAAATTTAATTATCTTTCCGACAATACCTATTTCATCAAAATCCGACATCGAAAGAGAAAGAAATGGCCATTGTATAGAAAATAGTAAAAACGCCAAGGTACGACGGAGAGGGCCAACCGTCGCCCAAGCCATCGTTGAGGAGGCAGTGAGGCCCCATTCTAGTTAAGTGCAACTATAAGGGTCAATGGACCATCTGTCCCTTAACGGAATGTAGCACCCATCATCATAGGCAAGGCAGTGAACCAAGTTCTCGACCAGGTGCGACGGGCAGGACCGACACCATCGGGCCCTCAATGGACCGTCGCACCCCACCGTCGTACATCCCGATCAGTAATTTTATGCCATTTTTAAAAGGGATTTTTGGTATTTTCCCACCCTTTTAACACTCAGATATATCCAGAACGAAGCTGAGGGCTTCATTATTCATCCAAACTTCTCAAAGCTAGGGTTTCTCCCTCAAGAACAAGAACAAATTCCTTCTCCAAGAACTACAAGATCTCACCATATATTTTTCAAATTGACTTAAGATTTAAGGTTCCCAAGTCAAAGGCTTCAAGAACCCTCTCTCAAGAGTAAGAATAAGAGTCTCAAACAAGTTTGTTTATCCAAGTCATAATCTAAGGTATGTGGGATTCGAACAAGGATACTTCTTTCGTCCTTGTGCCCAAAAGTTGTTTTACTTAGAAGAATATATGATTTTCTATGTTTTCTTATGAAATTGAAGTATGGATTTATACCCTATCTTGTTATTCCTTGAGATTTTAATGGTTCCAATGTTCTAGAAATTGAAGTATATGAATATGTTGAGATTTTAAGGAAAAATGTTGAAAATTCCAAATTTTCTATATGATTTATGAATCTTTATGACATCTAGCATGTACTTTGATAGGTTTTAACTTGAGATTTGATTTTGGGTCATTAAGCCCTACTTGAGTTTTGCAATTTTATGAACTTTTGTTCTATAAGTACCCATGAATTGAGTACTATGATATTATTGAGAAAGATTTGGCCTTTCGGTCATAATAGAGTTGAAATCCACTTTGAGTATAATTTGAAGCAAATAGAAATATGTTTTGGTCTTCATTGTAGACCCTTGAGTTATTTTGAAGTGGATTTCCTAATAGTTCTGAGTTGAGTATGGGAGTAGTATTTAGCACTGAGTTGGGTATGGTCTAAGGTCTCATACCCCAGAACTACATGCCATCGTAGGTTCAAGATTTATGGCCCCAAAGCCGAGATAGTGATCACTAAAGATGAGGTTCTACTCTAATGGCATAGATAGAACAGCTCTCCCCAATGTGGGATAGATGTTGGACCCCAAGTAGCTCAAATGGTTTATGTCAGTTAGAAGAAACTCCTGAGTTCCAAGTGTCCCGAGTCTAAAAGAGTTCCAGAGTTTTCAAGTGTTAAAAGTTCCTAAACGTTCTAAGTTCTTAATTTGTAAAGAAGTTTTACTCTCCACAAGATAAAAAGCATGAGTTTAAGAGTATTATTTAAAGCTTCCTTTAGTCTTCAAGTACTGAGAATAAGACGGGAGTATAGATTTTTAAAGTTAATTATAATCACCCACGAGATTTGTGTTACATTTATCACTATTCATGATTTAAGAGTCTTATATTCTAGACCTATTCGAGCCATATGGGTCATTCCTATTTGCATGCATGATTTTATTAAAGATTAATGATATTGTTTTATGTAAATGCATACACCCCCATATACTTAGTACATTCCCAAAGTACTGATCCACATAAACTTCTATGTGCTACATTGTCTAATAACGTAGGTTCAGGTGCTCTGTCCTAGTAGTGACAGTGATCTTCGAGTGTATCATCTACATCCTTATCCTTGGTGAGTCCTTATGGTTTGAGGACCTATAATGGCAACTTTTCCACTTTCATAGTGTTTTGGATTTTACTGTTAGATCATTGCGAGTCAGTTGGGGGTCTGTCCCAAATTATTAGTATTTTGCTATTCAGGCATTGTATCCAGTTATCTCGGTTTATAGTTGACACAATAAAGTATCATTCTTTATCCTATTTATCCTGAAGCAAGTGTCAGAAGTAATAATAGGCTCAAAGGGTTAGCTTCAGGTTACTTGTATCCTTAAGCACCATGTGACGTCTCAGGATGAGATTTTGAGGTGTTACAATAGTAATATTGGTTTGAAACCTAATTCACAACAAGTAAATTAAATCTTAAAACCATGCACTTTGGGCACAAGGTTGAAAGGGTACCCTTTTTCATAACCCCACATTCCTTAAAGTTCTTGCTTGGTGAAGTAAACTTGACCTTTGAGACTTGGTAGATGATCTTAAGAAGAAACTCTAATCTTGGTGCTTTATTGAAGGTTTTTGAACTTTGGGAGCTTGAATTCTTGATTATTTGAGGAAAAAGAAATTGAATTTGTTCTTGGGGAAGGAGGAGGGTTTTCTTGAGAGTGATTTTGAGAAGAAGGGAAAATAATGCACTAAAAATGCCCCAAGTTGTGTTATGGACGATTTGGATTGAGGGGGAAATGACCCAATTTCCCCTCAATCATCTAAATCAAGAACTGGACGCAACATCCTCTTTACGATGTCATTTTATTATGGTCGAAGGAATCCCTCACCGCTATGTGGTAAGTATGATGTTGGGACTAATACCGCAATGCAGGCTTATCACGGTGACTCACTAGTTTTGTAACCTAAACATGCCCCAAACCTTATCCAAAAAATCTAAAACTCTTCTGGGGCATACTTTTTACATCCCTGAACATGAATTAACTCATAAACCAATGTCTCGGGGTCGGGAAGACCAAAATAAAAATCCTATAAATTTAGGGGTCTTTAAAATGACTAAGTACCCAACACTTAGTGAAATTTTAAGACTTAAGACCCTTATTCATGTAACTAGGATCTAAATCGAGCTATGAATATTACGGGGTATTACAATATCTCCTATTTGGGAACATTCATCCCCGAATGAGGTTGGTTAGACTGAGAGTAATGTACTAAGGCAACTGAGATCATATACTGAACATGAATGACTTGGAACCTACTTACACAACTAAACTTGGAACCTACTTACACAACTGAATCTGAAACATGATACATGAACTAAACTGGTTTTGCAAATACATCAATGACATAAGAATGGTTACATAGTTGGAATATAGAATGGAAAACAATCAATCTAAAGAAAAATCATTACCTAAAGATGAATCTAAGTTTGCGGAGTAAAAATGAGGGTACTTGGCTCACATATCTACTTCTTCCCATGTAGCTCTTTCAGCAGACTGATTTCTCCATAGAACCTTCACTGAGGGAACCTCTGTGTTCCTCAACCTGCAAGTCTAACATCAAGGATCTCAATTGGGATTTCTTTGTAGGAGAAACTATCTTTCAATACATTTTTTGATAAAGAGAAATGAAATATCGGATGCACTGATGCCAAATCTACAAGCAACTCTAACTCATAAGCTACCTTCCTAAAATGTCTCAATATTCTATAAGGGCCAACATAGCGGGGATGGAGATTCTCCTTCTTGCCAAATCTCTTCACTCCTTTCATCAGTGAAATTTTCAAATAGAACAAGTCACCAACACCAAACTCAAGATTTTTTCTTCTTACATCCACATAAGCTTTCTGACGACTTTGGGATGTCCTCAGCTTCTCCCAAATTAATTGAACTTTCTCGATAACCTCAAACACCGAATCTGGACCTATCAAAGTATCCTCACCTACCTCAAACTAACCAATAGGAGATCTACATCTTCTCCAATAGAGAGCCTCAAACGGAGCTATCTGAATGCTAGAGTGATAACTATTGTTGTAGGCAAACTCAATCAAAGGTAAGTTGTCATCCCAACTTCCCTTAAAGTCAATAACACACACCCTCAACATGTTCTCTAAAGTTTGAATGGTCCTCTCTGCTTAGCCATCCATCTAAGAATGAAAGAATGTACTAAGTTGAACTTGGGTACCAAGACCTTTCTGGAAAGCCTTCAAAAAGTGATAGGTAAACTGAGTAACTCTATATAAAATGATGGACAACAAAACCCCATGAAATTTCACAAAATCTTGGCATAATCTTCAGCTGAGTACGAAGTATGAACTGGCAAGAAATAGGCCGACTTGGTCACTATTTCAATAATAAATTAAATCGAATTATGTTGACGATGCATACGAGGCAACCCTATCACAAAATCCATATTCACCACCTCTCACTTCCAAGTGGGGATGCTAAACTCTTGATGTGTACCACTAGGTCCTTGGTTCTCAACCTTAATCTATTGGAAATTTGCACACTTAGCCACAAACTCGGCAATATCTTTCTTCATGCCACTCCACCAATAGATTTCCTATAAGTCAGGGTACATCTTAGTGGCTTTGGGGTGATTAGAATACCGTGCACCATGCATTTCTTCTAATATTGATTTTCTCAGACCATCAAGACACGGAACGCATAGCTTGCCTTGACAACGAAACACATCATCTACCCCTTAGAATGAAACCTCTAATTTCTGATCTCTAACCGCCTCCTTCATCTTAACCAAACTAGGATCCCTATATTGCTTTTCTTTTACTTTGGAAAACAATAAAGATTCCAAACCATTATGAACCCATATACTACCTTTAGTTGAACCAACCAACCGAACACCTAATTTAGCAAGTTGATGGACCTCATGGACTAACTCTTTTTTATTGTCTTCAACATGGGTAACACTACCTATAGATAATCTTCTAAGGGCATATTCCACTACATTGGCCTTGCTCGGATGATACAAAACACTCATATCATAATCTTTCAACAACTCAAGCCATCTCCTCTGATAAAGATTTAGGTCTTTCTGTGCAAATTACCAAGATCCTTCTGAAATATTATCTAGAATTGAGAGGTAAATTAAGTACCTCTATCTTAAATGATAGTCAAAGAGACTCCATTTAACTTCACTAACTCCTTAAGATAGAGTCTAGCATAATCATCAGTTGAATCTAAAGTGTTAACTAACAGAAAATAGGTTGACTTAGTCATTCAGTTCATCATAACCAAATAGAATCATATTGTCAACGAGTTGGAGAAAACCCGCTAATAAAGTCTATATTCACCACTTCCCACTTCCAAGTAGGATACCGGTACACTGAAGTATAGCACAAGGTCTTTGGTGATTGATACTAACCTTCTAACAAATTGGATACTTAGCCATAAATTTTGTGATATCCTTTTTCATGCAATTCCGCCAATAAACTTTATGTAGATCACGATATATCTTAGTGGATCTTGGATGAATAGAATACCAAGTACTATGAGTTTTTATTAACATATGATGTCTCAATTCATCCATATCTAGAACATATAGTCAGCTATAACAATGAAGGATAACATCTCTTTCTTGGGAGAAAACCTCAACTTTTTAACTGTGGACCACTTCCTTCAACTGAAGAAAAATAGGATCACTATCAAGCTTTTCTTTCACCTCAGCTATCAATGAAGGTTCTAAACCAAATTATTATCTTTGATTAAATAAACCAACCAAACTCCTAATCTAGTAAGCTGGTAAACCTCCTGAATTAACTTTTTCTTCTCATCTTTTATATGAGCAATACTTCTAATAGACAATCTACAAAAAGTGTCAACCACAAAAATGGCTTAACTCTGATGGTACAAGACACTCATATCATAATCCTTCAAGAACTTTAGCCACCTTTCTCTAACAAAGATTTAGATATTTTTTGGTTGAACAATACTTAAGGCTCTTGTGATCAATGAAAACATCAATATAAACTCCATAGAGGTAATGCCTTCAAATCTTTAAGTTAAAAAATAACTTTTAACAACACTAGATAATGAGTTGGGTAAATCTTCTCATAAGGCTTGGGCTCTCTAGAGGCATATGTTATATCATTGCCATGATGAATAAACACATAACTAAGTCTAACTCTGAAAGCATCAAAATAAACCACAAACCCATCTAAATTCTCTGTTAGAGTCAAAACTAGAGTAGAGGTGAGTCGAGTCCTTAACTTCTTAAACCTCTTCTCGCAAGAATCGGACCACTAAAACTTGACTTTCTTTTAAGTCAATCTGGACATAAGGGATACAAAAAAAGGAAAATACCTTAATAAGCCATCCATTGTAAGAAGTTAAACTCAAGAAAAACTAGATATTTGATGGAGAGATGGGTATCGACAACCTGAATGCCTTCACCAAAAATAATATGACCAAGGAATGCTACTGATTTCAACCTGAATTCACACTTGCTGAAATTAGCGAATAACTAGGGATCTTTGAGAGTCTGGAAGGCAATTCTCAAATAGTCTGCATGTTCCTCACTTCGAGAATAAAAAAGGATGTCATTACTAAAGGCTACAACAAACATGTCCAAGTAATGCTTTAACACCCTATTCATCAAGTTCATAAAATCTGAGGAGCATTCATTAGTCCAAAAGACATTACAATGAATTTAAAGTGAGCATATCGAGTTTTGAAGTTTATCTTCAGAATGTCATATTCTTTTACTCTTAAGTTGATGATAATCAGCTCTGATGTCTATTTTAGAGAAATAATTGGCACCCTATTGTTGGTTGAAAAAGTCATCAATATTAGAATGGGATACTTATACTTGGCTATTACATTGTTCAACTGATGATCGTCGATGCATATTCTTAGAGAACCATCTTTCTTGTACACAAAAGGAATTAGACCAACCCATGGAGAGATGCTAAGCCAGATGAAAGTCTTATCTAGAAAGTCTTTCAACTACTTCTTCAATTTCTTAAGCTTATTTGGAGCCATTATATAGGGTGGAATTGAAATAGGTTGGGTATTTTAGAGGAGATTTATTTTGAAGTTTATTTCCTACTCAAGAGGAACTCTAGGTAGATCTTCTGGAAAATTATTTACCACAAATTCTAACAACAAAGTCTACTACTATTTAAAGAGTCATAGAGAAAAGTGTGGCTTCAGGATCTAACAATATATATACGTAAATATTGAAGGCCCATCTGTACAACTGACTACATCATAGGAATCTTTATAATTTTGTTGGATTTGAAGGGCGTAAAACTTGTTCTGATACTCCTGCTATCAGTATTAGATATGGTCCCTTGCTGAGTAGGTTGACTTGCTGGAGCTGCTGAAGTGCTGGATTGAGTCTGTTTATGAGCATCTCTACTATTTCGAGGGGTACCTAGGAAATGATGCCTTATCTTGTTGCACCTAAGATAATTCCTACTATCATCCATACACTGACACGGCCTAAATCGGAGCCTTGTCGTAATGGGTATCCAAGTCCAACCAGGATCAGGGACCACCCCATTAACCAACCCAACCTCCACACACATACCCTGTCTATAACCGTGACCATCCCAACCAAGTCCAACCATCCAATACTTAACCAATAACCATACCAAAACAAAAATAATAACCAAGTATGAGTCCATAACATAATAGGATGGAACAATTATAAATACAGTCAAACGACATCATCCATAATACTAATACCAATGCCAAGGCTAACACCCCTACCGACACCATCCATACCAACTCGTAGTAGTCCCACAATGCCTCTAACTAAAAGTAAAGCAATATCTAATAGGGACATTCCCCCAACCATGGCCAAAACCAATTTCTATGAAATAACCAAAGTATGTAAAAACATCCATGACATGAAAAGGAGTCTTCTAGAATATGAATGCTCACCACTTCAATCCAATCGAGCTGATCCCGAATCTAATCACTAAGTAGGAGAAGCAGAATGGTCGATTCCTGTATCTCGTAGGGATATAGCTACCCAAATAAGGGGGAAAGATATCATGCACTCAGGATAAGAAAAAAATAATGCTAACCTTTAAAACAAGTAAACCAACTATGTGCATTCACAACCATACATACATATGTATAACCATGCAGGGAAGGGGAATCGGCTTTAGCATACCTTTAAAACCATTAACCTAGGTATGTATAGATTAACCATCCTAGAACCACCCACGAGCTATATGGGTCCTATGTAACCCCCTAAATGGGCCTCGATATATGTAGCCATATGAACCAGAGATACCATAAGAGTAGGGGATTCCCGAGTACCCTTCGCTCTCTATTATCATATGTACAAGTGTACTTAGGGGATTCCTATGTACCCAGTAAGTGTCATATATGGTCATCATGACCAATTCTCATGTCCAAAAATGTGAGTTTCCAGTGTCTGTCTATTAGATTCACACTTTCACAGTTAGTTATCACATCTCGCCATTATTGCCAAATTAAAGCCATTACCATACAACCAAACCACCATTCCACTTATTATTAACCAAGGCTATAAGTAGTGGTATCATTATACCAACTATATCTTGCAAGCAATGTCCTTAGCCATCTTCTTTAAGAAGAAGGGATTCCCATGTACCCATGGATTACATTATTAAATTGACTTAGGGGAATCCCATATACCCCATATGTAATCATTATTATGTTTGTGTGGGGTATCCCCTTGTACCCCACAAAGCATTCAATTAGACCTTACCATTTAACCATTCTAACCATTTATACCATTTAGGGTTCCATTATCAAGTTATACCATGCAATAGTTTTATTAAAAGTCTAATAATTTAAAAAAAAAAGCATTCGCATAGGCATTTTATCAAACACATTAGGGGCATAGTGTTTCCCAAACCAAAAACAAGTACCAATTAACCATTCCCATGCAACCAATTGTCCAAACCACCATTAAACATGTAAATCTATATTAAAAAATGGGAAAACCATAACCAAGAATTTATAACAAAAAACCCCAACATATATTTTAAACCCCAAAACCATACAACATTTATGCTATGAAAATAATTCATAAAATATGTCTTTAGTTTGAACTAATACTAAAAGGGGAGTACATGCCTTAATTATGAAGATGATAGAGAGAAATCACCCTTGTAAGCCCCAAATTGATCCTATTGATGAAACCCTAGCCTTCATTAACCCAAGAGCCTTAAGAGAATTTGAGAGTATTTTAAGAGAGTTTGAGTGATTGCAAATAGGTTAAATGATATCACAAGAATGTTATAAGTCGTGGGGCCTTAAGAGGTTAAGAGGGAAAATGTCCAAATTACCCCCAACTTAAATTGTTTACAATTCTCATAAGATGATACAACCATCCCACTGCAACTATACCCTAGAGTATGAATGGTACCTTAACTCATACCCTAGTCCTCTCCTAGGACCCCAACACTATCCAACATATGACCTCCCAAGCTAGACCGTACCCAACCATATGATTAGTACCATGAAATCATACCCTAGGTAGAATAGAATCACCTAGACTAAACTTAGTGCAATATATGATTGACACCTTACCATTCGTACCCTAATATACAACTTGTATATTCCAATCACAACTTGGACAGAAACCATCCAACCCATACTACTCACCATATGACCATGACCCACTAAACTTTACCACATCGTACGACTAGTACCCCAAGTCATATGATATTCAAAAGCCAAAAATGGAGAAATTTCAAAGGGTCAAAACCCAGGGTGTTTCAGTCTCCCCTACTGGAATCATTTATCCCCGAATAATGTACAAAGAAGTACAAGCATGAATTAAACACAACACAACTATTCCAATATTTAACTAAGTTAGAAAATAAAAATACAGGGAAATAAAGCTTCCATTAACCAAGTTAGGAAACAAAGATGTGATCAAGAACATATACCTTCTGCATGAATATCCAGAGCAAAATACAAATGCATATACTTGGACTTTTTTTCCTTTTTTGCTTCCCAAGTAGCTTCTTCCACCTTGTGGTTCCACCATAGAACATTAACTCAAGCTACATCCTTGGTCCACAATCGATGAACCTGCTGATCCAAGATCTCAACTGGGATCTCTTTATAAGATAGAGAATCTGAGATACCCAATCATTTAAGAGGAACAATAGATGAAGGATCACCTATATACTTTCTCAACATAAAGATGTGGAAAATCGGATGAATGCACCTCAAACTAAAAGACAACTCTAATTCATACGCAACATTACCAACCCTTCTCAAAACCACATAAAGACCAATATGCCGGGGACTGAGATTCTATTTTTTTCGTATTACTACCTTCATAGGAGACACCTTTAGGAACACCCTATCCCCAACCTTAGACTCTAAGTCCCTACGCCTTACATCTGCATAGAACTTTTGGCGACTTTGTGCAACCTCAAGCCTATCCTAAATTAGGTTTACATTCTCTATAGCCTGATAAACCAAATTTAGTCCAAATATATCTGCCTAACTAAAGTCGAACCACCCAATAGTACATCTACCCCTCCAACTATACAATGCCTCAAAAGGGGCTATCTCAATGCTAGAATGATAGCTATTATAATAAGAAAACTCTACCAGAGGTAGATTCTCTACCTAATTACCACCATAATTAATCAAACATGCATGAAGCATATCTTCAAAAGTATGAATAGTCCTTTTTGCTTGCCCATCTGTCTGTGGGTGAAAAACAATACTTAGACTAACCTTAGTACCTAACCCCTTCTAAAACGATCGCCAAAAGTGAGATGAAAACTATGTACCATGACCAGAGATAATCAAAATAGGTACCCCATCCAACTTCACAATCTCATGAAGATACAACCTCGCATAATCCTTAGCAAAAAAGTTAGTCCTCACTGTCAAGAAGTGCGCTGACTTTGTCCTCCTATCCATAATGACCCAAACTAAATCAAATTAGTTCTGATACAAAGGAAGACCAGTAATGAAATCTATGTAGATTATTTCCCATTTTTATTTTGGTAACTCAATTTCTATATACAAGCCTCCAGGCCTTATGTGCTCAACTTTCACTTATTGAGTTATAAATGGTAAAATCTAGTCGTATACTAACCAGTATTGGTTGGTGGGATGGTTTTTGGTTATTAGAATGGATACGACTTAGGGTTACGAGGTGTATTGGTGGTTACAGATTGTTTAGTTTCTTAACTTATTCTTAGACTTGGTTACTTAGGTTAGATCTGAGTATGAATGGATCACCATGAGCCTAAGCTAGGGTACGAGTCATACCATGGACTCGTATGATGGATAGTGTTTGAATCTTCCTTGGGTTTAATCTGCCAGGGGTATGGATAAAGGGTACGAATCATATGCTATCAATAAAAATTAGTTAGATGAGTTGTATATTGGATAGTATTAGATCTAAGGGTTTAGGTTAGGATATGAGTAGAAGATACCAATTGTACTATAGGGTACGACTCGTGTGGGTCAGTCGCACCTCTGTGATGGGATTTTGGTGAAACTTAAGTGGGGGTATTTTTGACATTTCCACACTTATCCTAATAAGGCACCACAACTTATAACCTACTTGGGAGTTTAGTTACCCTATTATTCCATTCATTAATCCTTAGAAACTTTTCTAAAACACTCTATAATTCTTTCAAGAGCTTTCAGGAAAGGAAGGTTGGGTTTTAACTAAAGGATCAATTTGGGGCTTGGCTCGGTGATTTCATTTCGTCATCATCTTGTTTTAAGGCATGTTCTATTCCCTCGATGTTAATTTTATCTAAAGTCATGGTTTTTATAAATTTTTTCATGATTTCATTAATTGTATGGTTTTAGTTTTCAATTATGATTTGGGGGTTTTGATGTTAAATGGTTGGTTATGGTTTCCCATGGTTTTAATTATGTTGTTATATGCATTAATGGTGGTTTTTTATAATTGAATTTTATGGGAATGGTTTTAGGGTAACTGGAATTGGTTTCTATCATATTATGACCCCAAAGTGTTTGACAAAATGCTTATAAAGATATGTCCATTGCATTAACTACTTTTAATGGAACTCTTGATTATTTTAGAACTTAGTAAAAGAATTATACATAGTTTAAATGGTTTGGAAAGGTAAATAGATAAAAGGTTATGCTTGAGGTGTACATGGAATGCCCCAAGTGGTTTAATCTGGTAAATGAAAGGGCACTTAAAAGTCCCCTTAAACCTATACATGGTTGGCTATGGATAATACTTATAAGTAAGGATTGGTATGATGATACCAATATTAATGGACTTGGTTAATAAATGGATAATGGTTTAGTTAATTGGAAATTTGTTTTAATTGGGCAATAATGGCAGGAGATGTAGCAAAGCTGTAGAAGGTGGAGGTACCGGGGGACCAAAATGGGAAACTCATATTTATCAACATGAGGTTGGTCTTGGTGACCGTGTTCATGATATCACACTATATTTGGGTAATGTACTAGTCATACTAAGTTTTTCTTCACTAGTCGTATGGCTACACATACAGGAGCCTTTTAGCAGAAGGAGCTAAACCCATACAGCGTAGGTAAAGGTTTTAAAGGTATGCTAAACCCGGTCACTTTTCCTAGCATGGTCATATATATATATATATGTATTTTTGTGTGCATATAGATGGTTTTACTTGGTTTTATAAATGGCATTATTTTATTCTTACACTGAGATCATGTTAGCGGCCACTCACTAACCCCGTCTACTGGCAGTTGTATACCCATGCTATGTAGGAACCAATCATTCTACTCCTCCTACATAGTAATTAACTTGGGAATAGCATTTGAACTGAAGTGGTGAGCTTCCATCCTTTTGGAAGGCTTCATTTCATGTTATGGACATTTTAAGACTCTTTGATTTAATTTTGGATGTTGGTTTTGGCTATGGTTTCAAAGCATGTCCTAACCGTATTTCATTACTCTTTTTGTTAGAGTCTCTGTGGTACTTCTATAGGTTGGAATGGGCGGGATCGGTATAAGTGTCGGATTTAGCATTGGTATCGATATTGAGGTTGGCATCATCAGACATAATTTCTCACTTTTCCATTATATTTTAGTTTGGGATTAATTATATTATTTTTTGGAACATCCTTGGTTATGGCCTAGTTTATGGCCCTTGTTTTAGTATTGGTTTGGTATGGTGGATTAATGGTATAGGATCGTTGGACTTGGTTGGATTGGTCATGGCTGTGATGTTATCCCAAATTCTTTTTGTAAGCTATTACACTATCTTGTTACATACTCAAAATTCAGCGAACTTAGGGTAGGCAGCTGGAGGTTGGGTTGGGTAATGGGGGTGGTCTTCGATCCTAGTCGTACTTTATATTCCAATTACGATAAAGCCCCAGGTCAGGTTATGTCAAGTTGGTATCTGATCCTAGGTTCGTGGTCAATTGGGAGTCCACAAAGGCATGTTGAGTAGAGTCTTTTTTAGGGGTGTGTAGCGCACCACACTCATAAGAGAGAGGCTACAAGGCATTCATGAATGTTTCACTTTCTTGGTATTCTATTTTTAAGCTTGGAGTCTCAGTCCTGGATCTTCTCTAATCATTGTTTATTCGTCTTTTAGATCATGCCTCATAGATCTAGAACATAAGGAAATTCTTCTATCCCACCTGAGGGTAATGTTGAATAGATACATCCTATTTCTTGGGGTTCATCTTTGATATCTTGGTCCTATCCCTAATAGTTTTAAAGTTTCACTTATTGCTATTAATCCTCCATAAGGCAATGTGACTAATGAATAATTCTGTTAGTCTATTTATATTATTACTCAGATGGTCGCTACTCAGGCTAAGAGGGGTATAAATGGTGCTTAGTTTGTTGAGGCCACAAGGGTTGGCCATAATTTATGAAGATAGGTCCTCCTACTTTTTCTGGAGTAAAGGTGGAGAAAGATCCATAAGGCTTCTTGGATAAAATGGAAAAGATATTTTGGGTGATGCAGGGTACTAACATGAAGGGCATAAACTATCTAGCTTATACGCTCAAAGAGGTTGTATATCATTGGTATAAAAAGTTTGATAGGGATAGGGGTGACATGGAAGAATCAGTCTTATGGGATACTTTTTCTAAGGACTTCTTAGATCGTTTCTTTCCTTAAGAGTTGAGGAAAGAAAAGATTGATAAGTTTGTGAACCTCAAGCAGGGGAGAATGTCTGTCAAGGAATATGCCTTGAAGTTTCATAAATTTTCAAGGTATGCTCCTGATTTAGTGGCTGACATGAAGGTAAGGATGAGGAAGTTCACTTCTAGGTTGAATCAGGATTTGATTTTAGAGAGCAACACTGTCTTACTGATTAAAGATATGGACATCTCTAGGTTGACTGTTCATATGCAGTGGGTAGAGGATGAGAAGAGGAAATAAGCAGAGTTTGGATATAGGTAGGGTAAGAGGAGCAAGTTTTTTGACCAAGGAGGTGCTCAGTCTCAGGGTGGTCAAGATGGTGGTAAATATAAGAAAAACAAGTGGGAGAGTTCTGGTTCCTACTCTTATGCTAATGCTCTTTACCATTCGGGTGATAGACGTTATTGTGGTGGTGACAATTTCTGGATGCAGGGTTCCCAATCTCAAGAAAGTAGAGGTCAGACAATTTCTTCATGCCCTCCTTGTCGGTTCTATGGTCACCCTCATCAGGGTAATTGTAATACCCCAAAAATCCAAACCAATATTAGCATAATGTTCAAGCTCATGCATAGTACATAATGATTCCTTGGTAGTTTTATGAGTTATTTTGATGTATATTAAGGCCTCAATAACTCCCAGCTATTAGATGAATCAAAATAATCCTTACCGATTGAATTTTTGTATAAGAATGTTGCTTTAGTCAACTTCAAATGAGCAAATTTTTTGCTCTACTTAGAATTTTCCAGCTCACGACCCACCGTTGTAGGAAATTGAATTAGATTTCCATCGATACCAAGTTTTCCTAAATTCCATACTCGGGTGAGAAATTATGGCACTTTTAGTGAAAGCAGTAGCTCAATACGAGTAGCACCGCATCGCGCCGATGTGCCATTTTGTAATTGTTGCTTTCCAGTGCGGCTCTATGATTATCACCATGTCGTACCAAAATTCTAGTTTAGAATTATCCTTTCCAGTGGCACAAGTGATAGCATCGCGTCACACCGTTGGACAAAATAGGGATTGTCCTTTTTTAGTGGCCCGATGTGATTGAATCATGTCGCGCCGGGTGTCCAACTTGGGATTTCCAGTTTCCAGTTCCAATTTTTAATTTTCCCAAAGGCTTTTAAGTATTTTTTTCCTTCACCTTATTTAGTCCAAACACGAGATTTAAGTCCCTAAATACGGCTTTTACATCACTTTTAACAATTTTCTCCAAATTGAAATCACTCTCTCTTGGATGATAAACCCTAGCCTTCAAAATTCAAGATTTAATCTCAAGAAATTCACCATCAAATCTCAGAATTCATCAACTTCGGTATGTTAAGTGTTCATCAATGGGTTCCTTCCACCCATGGAGTCCAAGTATCCTCTTTTAAATCTAAAGATATGATCTTTATAAGTTATTATGATTTTAAATTGTGACTTTAACCATAAACTCCTATGAATTGAAATTCTATACCATGCTTACATGAAATTGTTATTGTTTATCAGACCCCACATGTTACAATGTTGTTATTCAATGATTTAAATCATAATTAAGTGCTATTGATTTCAAAATCATGCCATTAATCCAAGTTTAATACTATTCCCATGATAAGTTTAAACTACAAATATCAAGTGTTTGATGAAATGCCTACAAGAATGAATATTTGATAAAAGCTTTCATGTTATGTCCTCTAAGCTTAGCTTTTTACCTAGTCTCAGTACCTTCAAAATAGTTTCAAAATATGTTATGAGCATTATCAGTTCAGTTAGTCATCAAAATCGGTTAAACTTAGAATAGTTCAACATTTTGAGTCAGTTTAGTTGGGAGTAGGATTTAGCACCGAGCGAGTGCAGGGATGGCGGCTGCCCCGTTAGATAGGCAGTTGTTAGTATCAATCTCTGTATTCCAAAACTATATAGCCAGTGTAGGATATGAGAAGTCACCCATCATTTTAGGCTTGCCTACCTTACAGGGGTTATCCATTAGTTTAGGCTTGACACCCTTAGTCCTTTAGTATAGTACATTAATATAGTGGATCCACACAGCCAGTGTTATTACTCGTAGCACGGTACTAATACCCTTCTAATTGGGATTATAGTTTAGACCCTGATTAGCTCAGATTAGGGCATGTCGGTTAGATAATACCTCCCACAGTCTCAGTCCAGTAATCAGTTAAGAAATTCAGTTTCAAATGCTTGACTATAGCATACAGATATTAAAGATTCAGTTATCAAATTTTAGTATTTTAGTATTTACAGATTTTATTCAGAACATATTATATTCTTGTTCATGCATCCTCAGTACTTACAGATTTCATTCATCCTCAGTACTTACAGATTTCATACATCCTCAATATTTACAGATTTTATGCATCCTTAGTACTTATAAATTTCATGCATCTTCAGTATTTACAAATTTTACATATCTTCAATATCTATGGATTTCATGTACTCTATTTAGTACTTCATGTTATATATTTATATATATACATTCAGACAGTTATTATTCATGTTCATGAAACCAAGCATATCAGCCTACCTCATTTAGCATACCAGTACATTCAAAGTACTTATCGCATACTCTTTTCTTGCGCTATGATGTATCATATCATAGTTTCTGATGCTCAGTTATCAAATCAGGCATAGATTTTCTAAACTATCAACTGTAGTAGTGGTGAGTCCTCATATTTTGAGGACATATTTTATTTAGTTTAGATTACTTTATCAATTTCAGTCATTTACATTCAGCCAGAGTTAGTTGGGGATTTGTCCCATCAGTTTCTCAGTTAGTCAGTAGAGGCTTTTCAGACTATTTTAGATAGTTGTTAGTTTCTTAGATTTCAGTTGTCATTGTCAGACGTTTGATCAGTATTATCAGTTAAACCTTATAAATTTTATCAGATTTATGACTTAAAACCTTATAGTATTTCTTAGTTAAATTCTATATTTAACTTTTTGTTATCAGTTTTACTTAGTGCTTATAGTAGGTATCAACTCATGGGTTAGGTTGTGATCCCTCGGGACTATAAGCACCGTATGGCACCTAGGGTTTATTGTCGAAGCATTACAGTAACTGCAATGAAAAAAAGGACAAATGCTTTAAATATGGTGAGGTAGGTCATCATCTTAGGGATTTTTTGGTTAATAAGGTTTCTACAGGGGTAAATAAGATTCTCGTGGATTCATGTTCTATTCCTACACCTAGTGGTGGTATATCTTCTTCTGTTACTGCTCCTAGTTCTAGTGTTGGTCGAAATAGGTTGAATGTTTTGGCATCTCAATTGGAATTTAAGGCATCACCTAATGTCATTACTGGTACGTTACAACTTTTCTCTTATGACGTATATAGTTTTCTTGATTCGGGGTCCACTCTCTCTAATGTGGTTCCTTATATGGCTATTTTTTTGGTTTTGATTCAGAAGTTATTTTGAATTCTTTTTCTATTTCTACCCCCGTAGGTGACTCAGTTATTTCTAAGAGAGTCTATAGAGGGATGTGGAATCTGTTGGCAGAAAATAAACCATGGTGTATCTGTTTAAGTTAGATGTGTTGGATTTCAATGTTATTCTAGGTATGAATTGGTTGCACTCTTGTTATACATCCTTATATTGTTGAACCTATAGGGTTATCTTTAGGTTCCCTAGTGAACCAGTTATAGAGTGGGAGGGTGATTCATTTACTCCTAGGGGGAGGTTTATTTTTTATCTTAGAGATTAGAGGTTAATCTTAAAATGTTTCTTTATCACATGGCCTGGGTTACATATTCTAACTTGAAAGTCCTTTTTTTCTAGTCAGTTCCAATAGTTAATGAGTTTTCAGAGGTCTTTCCAAATGATTTTCCTGGTGTTCCTCCGGATAGAGAAATAGAGTTTAGTATTAATCTAATTTTGTACACTCATTCAATTTCTATTTCTCTAAATAGAATGGCTCTGGCTGAGTTAAGGAAACTCAAGGACCAACTTAAAGATCTTCTGAATAAGGGTTTTAGTCATCTTAGTGTATCTCCTTGGGGTGCATCGGTGTTGTTTATTTGTAAGAAGGATGGTTTTTTTCAGATGTGTATTGACTATAGGTAGTTGAATAAGGTGACGGTCAAGAACAAGTATCCTCTCCCAAAGATTAATGATCTGGTAGACCAATTGTAAGGTGACAATTTCTTTTCAAAGATAGATCTTTGGTCTAGGTACCATCAACTACAGATTAGGGAGGTGGCTATACCTAAGATGGCTTTTTGTACTTGGTATGGGCATTTTGAGTTTTGGTAATGTCATTTGGGTTGACTAATGCTCCAATGACATTTATGGATCTAATGAACAAGCTTTTTGTACTCGGTATGAATAGTTTATGTTCATTGATGACATTCTAGTTTATTCAAAAAGCAAGGTAGATCATGCTAATCATCTCCATGTGGTGTTGCATACCTTAAGGGAATGGAAGTTGTATGTGTTCTCCAAGTGTGAGTTTTAGTTGAACGTTGTAACTTTCTTGGGTCACATTATTTCTAGTGAAGGGATCATAGTGGATCCACAGAAAGTTGTTGTGGTAAAAAGGTGGCTTATTCCCATGACTCAATTTGACATTCAGAGCTCTTTGTGTTTGCTTTAAAAATATGGCGACATTATTTGTATGGTGCTTGTATGGATATATTTTCTGATCATAAGTGTCTACAATATGTGTTCACCTATAAAGAGCATAATCTCAGGTAGAGGCGATGGCTTTAGCTTCTAAAAAATTATGATATAAGTCTTTACTATCACCTAGGTAAGGCTAATGTGGTTGTTGATGCTCTTAGCAGGTTATCCATAAGGAGTTTGGCTTATGAGGAGGAAGCAAAGTGAGAATTGGTGAAGGATATTCACCGTTTGGATAATCTTGGAGTTTACCTCTTAGACTCAAACGATGGTGGTATGGTGGTGCAATAAGTGATTTGATTATCTCTTGGTGTAAAGATTAAGGAGAATCAAGTTCTATATCCTATCTTGATAAAAATTAAGTGTGATGTTGGTAGGCAAAATTTAGTGGTGTTTGAGATTAATGGTGATGGTACTTTATGTACCAAGGGAGGTTATGTGTTCCTGATGTCGACGGGTTGCGACAAAGGATTTTGGATGAGGTTAATGAGTCATTCTATGTTGTTCATCCAAGCTCAACTAAGATGTATCATGACATCAAAGAGATCTATTGGTGGAATGGCATGTAGAGGGATGTGGCTGATTACGTGGCTAAGTGCTTGGTGTGTCAACAGGTTAAGGTTGAGCACATGAGGCCAGGAAGGTTGTATCAAGAAATTGATTTTCCCAAAGACAAGTGGGAAGTGATCAATATGATCTTTATTACCGGTCTTTCTCGATCACGAAAATAATATGATTCTATTTGGGTCATCATAGATAGGATAACTAAGTCTGCACATTTTTTGCAAGTACAGAATACCTTCTCGGCGAAGGATTATGCTAAGTTATCTCTTCAGGAGATTATGAAGCTACATGGGGTCTCTATTTTGATTATTTTTATTGGGGCATGCAATTTATGTCTCAATTCTGGTAGTTTTTTTAGAGAGGGTTGGGCCCCAAAGTGAGTCTAAGTACTGTTTTCCATCCACAGACAGATGGGCAAGTGGATAGAACTATTCATACATTGGAGGATATGCTTCGGTCCTGTGTGATTGATTATGGTGACAATTGCATTGTGCATATATCTTTGGTGGAGTTTGCTTATAATAATAGTTATTATTTTAGTATTGGTATGGCTCCTTTTTATGCATTGTATGGTAGGAGGTATAGATCTTTTATTGGTTTGTTTGAGCTTGGTGAGGCAGACATGTTTGGTCCTAATTCGGTTTACTGGGTATGAAGAAGGTAAAAATGATTCAGTATAGGCTTAAGGCTGCCCAAAGTCCCCAAAAATTCTATACGAATGTTAGGTGTAAAGACTTGGAATTTGAGATTGGGGATAAGGTTTTCCTCAAGGTATCTTCCATAAAAAGAGTAATGTAGTTTGGCAAGAAGGGATAGCTCAATCCCCGGTATATGGGTCCTTATGAGATTTTGCGAAGAGTTGGCAATATTGCTTATGAGCTGGAGTTGCTTTTTAGATTGATCTTGGTTTATCTGGTCTTTCATGTTTCCATGATAAGGAAGTGCATTGGTTATCATTATTTGGTTATTTGTTTAGAAGGATTGGGTCTCACAGACTCTATGTCTTTGAAGAGATACCGATTAAGATCTTTGATAGGAAGGTTCGCCAGTTGCGTACCAAGGATGTGGCTTCGGTTAAGTATTTTTTGTGGAACCATAAGGTGGAAGAATTTACATAGGAGGGATGGAGGACATAAAATCCAAATAACCGCATTTGCTTTCTGCTTCTGGGATTCATGCGGAAAGTTTATGTCTTCAGTACATCTTTATTTTTTGAGTTTGTTAAACGAAAGATTAATATCTTTGGCTCTTGGTTTTCAAACTTTGTTAAAGATTGGGAATATATTTGATCATGAAAATGACTCATGCGTGTGGTTACCCCTACCTTATCCGTCATTCAAGGATGAATGTTCCTAGTGAGGGAGACTATAACACCCTGGATTTTAACCCTTAGAAAATTTCCTAGAATTCTGGTCTCTAGACCCAATATGACTCATGGTTACGAGCCGTATGTTGGGGGATGGATGGTGAGGTCCAGTCGTATACTGACTAGTGTTGGTTATTGGAATGGATTTTGGTTAATGGAATAGACACGACTTAGGGGTATGAGTCGTATTAGTGGTTAAAGAATGATTGGTTCCTTAACTTAATCTTAGACTTGATTACTTAGGTTGGATCTGAGTACAAGTGGCTCACCATGAGCCGTATGCCAGGGTACGAGTCGTACCATGGACTCGTATGGCAGATAGTGTCTGAATCTTCCTTGGTTTCGTTACATCCTAGGTTTTGGCCTTAGAATATTTTCCTGGAATTTCATTCTCTAACCTAATACGACTTATAGGTACGAGCCATATGTTGAGGTACGAGTGGTATGGTCCAGTCGTATGCTTACCAATATATATATATAACTGATGTGAAAAGAAAAAGAAATCAAACAAATTCCAAAGATATACAAATTAAAAAAGAACAAATAGATGGCATTTATAAAAAGAACTATTTCTATCTATGTCTATGCCAAATCCGAGCCCAAATTTATACCATTTGTAGGGGGGTGCGGATAATTAGGATAATAAATAGATTTCCATTTGTAGGGGAATGCGGATAACTAGGATAATAAATAGATTTATTATAACTGATGAATCTATTCTTTTTTGTGCGTGGTTATTTCTTAGATTTTGTTTTAATAAATTATTCTTTTTGTGAGATATATTTATTAATTTATTTAGTTTATTATTTTATCCTGTAGTAACTGCTGAGGTACAAATTTTTGTATAATAATTTATTCTTTCTGTAGTGTAGTGTATATCTAATTCTAGATTTTCTATGTCATTTACTATTTTGTGTTGTTCTTCTCGTAGTGAGTTTTTTATACTATATAAACTATCACATGTGCTATTTTCTAAATTTTCTAAGGTTTTTTCTATCCAAATTAACTTTTCTTTTAGATCTTCCATTATTTTTCTAATATGGTTTCTATAATTAATTTCGTTATTTAGATTATCTTGATTTTCTCTAGTTTTTCTAATATATTCTAACATCCACAATCTTGGTCTGAATAATATTCTTCTGGGTAAATGTCTTCGTATATTTGTTCTAAGGCATTTATCATTTCAAGTTCGTAGTTTATTACTTCGTCTAATATTATTTTCTTAATATCTATTATTTCTATATCTTTATGTATATATAAGATTAAAACTCTAAGGTAGTCTAAATGAGCTATTTTCTAAGATTGATATTTTATAGTTATTTGTTTTAGTCTTGGTAGTTCTTGCATATTTATATTAAGAGATTTTATATATTTTTTATTTTCCATGTATTTGACTATATTTATTTTTATCTGTTTTTCTAGTAACTGTATATTTTGCGTATCTTTAAAAATCCTACGTAATTTTAACATAATAAGTATTTATAAGAGTAGTTAGGTATGTGTGGTATATAACTTATTCTATCCGTATAATTTTCTCCAAATGTTTTTTCTAATATAATTTTTCTTATATCTGCAACATTTATATTTCTAAGTGCATACAAAATAAGTATCTTAAATTTATCTACCATGACATCAGATATATTATCATTCATTATCATAAAATTGGTTTTTTCAAAATATTCCCTTCAACCATGTACATAATAAAATATAGTCATCTCAGATTACTATATACTAGATTATTCTTAAATAACATGTTCTTCGGTCACTACTAGCATGGTAATTCGGATACTTTTCCCTTAAACAGCGCCTCGACTTTGGTTACTCCCCGCCACGGCTTCTTGCCTCATTGGTTTCACCTTTAGGATGGCATAGTTCCTTGGGATTTTCTCCGTTTCCACTTTGCTAATAAACTTCTTAACATATTATTCTTCGAATAATTCTACTATAAAGTAACTAATATGAATTTATTTTATCATATCATGATTGTTGGGAATTATGAATTTAGCTATTCATAATCATAAATAGAAATATCAAAGCTACCGGAACAGGTATATCTATTTATGATTATGAATAGCTAAATTCATAATTCCCAACAATCATGATATGATAAAATAAATTCATATTAGTTACTTTATAGTAGAATTATTCGAAGAATAATATGTTAAGAAGTTTATTAGCAAAGTGGAAACGGAGAAAAATCCCAAGGAACTATGCCATCGTAAAGGTGAAACCAATGAGGCAAGAAGCCGTGGCGGGGAGTAAACAAAGTCGAGGCGTTGTTTAAGGGAAAAGTATTCGAATTACCATGCTAGTAGTGACCGAAGAACATGTTATTTAAGAATAATATAGTATATAGTAATCTGAGATGACTATATTTTATTATGTACATGGTTGAAGGGAATATTTTGAAAAAACCAATTTTATGATAATGAATGATAATATATCTGATGTCATGGTAGATAAATTTAAGATACTTATTTTGTATGCACTTAGAAATATAAATGTTGCAGATATAAGAAAAATTATATTAGAAAAAGCATTTGGAGAAAATTATACGGATAGAATAAGTTATATACCACACATACCTAACTACTCTTATAAATACTTATTATGTTAAAATTACGTAGGATTTTTAAAGATACGCAAAATATACAGTTACTAGAAAAACAGATAAAAATAAATATAGTCAAATACATGGAAAATAAAAAATATATAAAATCTCTTAATATAAATATGCAAGAACTACCAAGACTAAAACAAATAACTATAAAATATCAATCTTAGAAAATAGCTCATTTAGACTACCTTAGAGTTTTAATCTTATATATACATAAAGATATAGAAATAATAGATATTAAGAAAATAATATTAGACGAAGTAATAAACTACGAAATTGAAATGATAAATGCCTTAGAACAAATATACGAAGACATTTACCCAGAAGAATATTATTCAGACCAAGATTGTAGATGTTAGAATATATTAGAAAAATTAGAGAAAATCAAGATAATCTAAATAACGAAATTAATTATAGAAACCATATTAGAAAAATAATGGAAGATCTAAAAGAAAAGTTAATTTGGATAGAAAAAACCTTAGAAAATTTAGAAAATAGCACATGTGATAGTTTATATAGTATAAAAAACTCACTACGAGAAGAACAACACAAAATAGTAAATGACATAGAAAATCTAGAATTAGATATACACTACACTACAGAAAGAATAAATTATTATACAAAAATTTGTAACTCAGCAGTTACTACAGGATAAAATAATAAACTAAATAAATTAATGAACATATCTCACAAAAAAGAATAGATTCATTAGTTGTAATAAATCTATTTATTATCCTAGTTATCCGCGCCCCCCTACAAATGGTATCAGAGCACAGTAATTTAAAAGATACGGAAGTGATATACGTGTTAGAGTTAGTTAAAATAGCTATGTTGGAATTAGTTAAATTAGTTAAGTTAGATTTAAATTTAGTTAAGTTAGATTTAGTTATTTATTAAATTAATTATGAGAAGACCATTTAAAAATAGAGAAGCTTTTAGAAAAATTAAAGAATCTTTAGTTAATAATTATTCAGAATATATAAGTCTAAATAAAACAAAAGAAAATCCACAAAGATTAGCCTATTTAATTAGATTAATATCTAGTATTGAAGCAAAATTAATAATCCATTTAAAATCTAGAAGAATGAGACATATACCACCTAATTATGATAAAATTAGATTTAGATATCCACCAAAATATTATAAACATAATTCAAATGAATAAAGAGCAAAAATACAAAGAATTAAAACAATTTATCTCTGAAAAACGTAAAGAATTAAAAATAAGAAAAGAAAGATTACATTAAAATATATTTGCCGGAGTTAGTAAAAATTCAATAAATATACAAAAAGATGAAATATCAAAATTAGAATCTCAAATAGATAGTTTAGAATAATATATATCAACATGAACTATTCACATTAAAATGAATAAAGAAGAATTTATAATAGATGAAAAAATATATGAAAATCACGAAGGATCAAAAATAAAAATAGTATTTTCTAATCTAGGAAGAAGGTATAAGAAAATAGGAGAACATTTATATCTAATGTTAGAAAAAGAAGAATTAAAATTAGAAGATAAATTAACAGCAATGGTGAGAATAGAAAAAGAAAATGAAGAAATAGATAGATAAAAGGAAATAGAAAAAAATAAACAACAAACTACGGAAGAAATACGAAAAATAGAAGAAACTAAAAATAGTAGGATTGCTGAATTAGAAAAAGAACTACAAATGTTAAAAGATTTATACGAACAAAGACAAAAAGAAAAAGAAGAAAAAGATAAAGAACAAAAATTAATAAACGAGATAAATCAATTTAAAGAAAAATTAGAAATAAATAATATAGAGGTAGAAGAGACAGATAATTATGATTCAGAAGATAGTGAAACATATACAGAAATATTAACAAATATAAAAGATTTAGAAATTAACGAAAAACAAGAAAAAATTAATGAAGAAAACTTAGAAAACACCAATACAGAAATAAATACTCTTGATAAAAAAGAAGATGAAAATATAATACCTAAAACAACAGAAATAAGAAAACCTATATATTATAAAAATAAATTTAAAAGATATAATGAATATGACAAATGGACACCAAAACAAATAGTTAATAAAAATTATAACTTTTTAGATCTAGACTGTGTAATAGATACAGAAAAAACAATACAATTATGGATAGGATATATGACAAAACAATTATTAGACAATAATATAAACATAACAGATGCACCAGAATATATAGAAAAAACATTAATAGGATCAGTAAAATTATGGTTTACAAATTTAACTGAAAATAGTAAAAAAGTATTAAGAGCTAATAAACCTATGGAAGGAACATCATCAACAACAACTAAACTAACACCTATAGAATTATTAAAAAAATATGAAACAGCTATAAAAGATGAATTTGGTAGTATGAAAACATTAGAAGAAGAACAAGATGAAGAAAAAGATACAAATAGAAATTTAATGATAAAATTAACAATATGTAATACGTGTTATATAGATGAATATACTTGCGCAATTAAAGAATATTATTATAAAGGAGCATATAGCATAGAAGAAAGTAAAGAAATAAGAAAATTATATTTTAATAAATTACCCGAACCATTTAGTTCAAAAATAATAAAAAGTTGGGAAGAAGCAAAAATAGTAGATACGTTAGGAGCTAGAATAAAATTTTTACAACAATGGTATAGAAATTTATGTGAAAAATATAGAGAAGAATTAAAAATGGAAAAAACATTAATGAGAAATTTAGCATGTTGCAAAAATAAAATAGCACCCCAATTTGGATGCGAAGAAAGATATTATAAGAAAAGAAAAAGACATAAGAAATATAAGAAATATAAAAAATCAAAATATAAATATAAGAAACCAAGAAAAATATATTATGTAAAAAATTACAAGAATAAAAGACCATATAGAAAGAAAAAATCTATAAAAGAATGTACATGTTATAATTGTGGAAAGTTAGGACATTTAACTAGAGATTGTAAATTACCCAAAAATCCAAAAAATAAACAAATATCAAAAATAAAAATAGAAAATACAGAATATATGCAAATAGATTATATAGATTATGAACTAGAAAGTGAACATAGTATATATGAAATTTCAGAAAACGAAACAGATACTGAAATAGATAGTGAGATAGATGAATCGAATGACTGAAGAAGATATAAAAATAATAACAAAGGAAGAATATTTAAATGACGAAGGAACATAACAAAAGATAATATTTGACAGTAATATATTTGATGAAATAAAAGGAAAAGAGTTAGATTTAAGTGTAGAAAAAATATTTAAAACACCAACAATAAAAAATATTTTTAGTAGGAAAAAAGATGAATATTATGTAGTATGTCAAAAAGAACATGTAATAGACTGTAGATATGCAAAAGGAAAAGCTAGTATACCACTAGTAACAAAAAGAATAATTAATAAAGAAATAAATGATATAAAAAGTAAAGGAGATCCAATAAAATATGTGCACCTCGGAGGTATAGAAATATTAATAAAAACATGTTTTAGAGAAGGAATAAATACACCGATAGAATTATATTTAGCAGATAATAGAATTATAAAACCTATAGAAAAAAAGCATAATAACTGCCGTAAAAGGAAATTTAATATACCAAAAATTTAAATTTATAATAAGTGCAAACTATTCAGTAGCAGTAACAGATAGAAATATAGATAAATCATTAGTATTATATTGGAAAATATCAGGAATAGAATTAACCCCAGGAAGTAAAATATTTACAGCAAGATGTAAAAATTTATACGTATTAACAACAAAACATAAAATAACAGGAAAAAATAAGATTAACAAGATACAAATAGATAGCCCCTTTGAACAAATTGTAAAAACAATAGATTATAATGATTATAGCTATAGAGACATAGATATAGAAGAAAATTTAGAAATAGTAAATGATAGAATAAGTACAACAAAAAGAATAGCTAATGAAAAATCGGAATCATCAACCTCATAAAAAAGAATGAGTTATGAAACAAATCCAATAAGTAACCTAAATCAATATTACATAACAGGAAAAATAAATGAAAAAGAATATTTAATACTATTAAACACAGTTATAATTAATATTATTTAAGGGAATATTACACAAGCTTTTTTTAGAAGTATTCATAGTTATTTAAATTCATAATCATATATTGGATAATTTAGATTAAAATATTATTTTTCAGGAATAAAGTATCGTTGGAGATTAGATATTTTATAAAACATGATATACAGTATATAAATAATTACAATTCGACAAAAAATTAAATTAGAATATTGTTTTTGAGGAATAAAGTGTTGTTGGAGATTAGATAATTTATAAAACATGATTTGAAGTATATAAATAATTACTATTCGACAAAAATAATAAATGGAAAAATATCGATACTTTTATGAATTTGTTAGTATAGATAAAATAAATTTATTTTGATGTTTATTAAGTCTTTTCACTCATAATTTCATGTGGCAAAATTTTTTGAAATTTTTTTTTTCTTCTTATAGAATTATGTAATACAACAAATATTTCTATGATTTCAAGTTTATATTTAAAAAATTATAATATAAATTTAGAGCCTTAACGCAGAGTAATTTAACAATGATTAATAAGAATATTAAATAATAATTGGATAACAGTAATACATGCATGTCATATTTATTTTTAAGATGCCCCTTGAACCCATTTTCATTATTGATTTACTTTTCTTCATGTTTACTAAGAAAAGTAATAAATACACGATATTATTTATTAAGTTATCCTATTTAGTTCTTATATTTTTCTAAAAAAAGATTAGTAATATTTAGAAAAATTATAATAGTGTAGTCGAAAATCATTACAAACTTTAATTTTGTGTTAAAAGTTATTTTAACATAATTGTTTTTTTGAGTTAAAGTGATTGTTTTTAATAAATAAAAGAAGATTTAATTAAAAGGCAATCCAATAAATAATAAGAAGAAATCGATTACAAAAGACCAAGTGGAGATCGTCTTAACAAAAAGGGGGCAAAAATGAAAATATCCAACAAAAGAAAAAGACACCATCAATACACCATAATTTGATATGTATAGCAACCTTATCTCTGTTATATTAAAAGTGTGAAGGCCTTATAAATGACGTTTGAACTTTTTACCCATAATTAAAAGTTTCCCCTTTACACAAAATTATTTTTTCAATTTCCCCTTAAATATTTTTATATTTAAAAATTCTACGCCTCATATTTTAGTTATAATAGGTTTGTAACACTCCTATTACTAATAATCAAGCAAGCAAATAATATCCTATTTAAAATTGTAAAGTATGTGTATAAAATAACCTATGCGCATGAACCTTTTTCAGAGATTGAGTCTTTTCAATTGTTATCGAGAGGTTGAATCGGCGGAATGAGGTAAAAACTTTATTAGCAAGTAGAGTAACCCAATAATCTTTTCAAAGACAGAAGAGGAAATTGATTTCTGTCACAGAGAAAGCTAATATTTTCAATCAAATTACTATTCCCAGTGGAGATGAAGCTGCACAAAAGCTAAATCTTTACGCACGCCCACTGAAGAATAAGAAGAAATCAGTTCGATTGGATATATATAATTAGAGTTTCAATTTGAGAATCATAAAATGTCAGAGATTGAAACCTTCGATCTGCAATTCTGGTACATATAAACTTCAAGAAAGATGAAAACATGAGACTATATACTATTGCAATATTTTGCTCTTCGTTTAATTGTGTATTTCAAATGGTCATGCCGACAAATCCCAAAGTTAGTCAAGTTATTGAGCATACTTGAAGCTAGCATTATGGTAAATTTTCTCTTCTTGATTGTTAAATTATTTAATTTTAATATATTTACTTTTGGTTCTTCATGTATATATTTGGTATAAACTTTTGTACTTTGATTGTATTATGAGATTTATATATGTTAATTTCCTTCAATCACCTATTGCAGATACTAATTAGATAAATATAATTAGAGTATCAATTTGAGAATCGTACGGAAAACGGTCTGACTACAAGGATCTATTATACGGAATCTTAATATTTAAAATTATCCTATGAAATTATATAACATATGGTTTGAGTTTTCTGTCCTTTAGATTTTATTCTTAATAATGTAAATTCTTATTTTAAACTTTAACTTAATATTTTATAGCATGATATGTATATTTTATGATTTAAAAATACGATAGATTATGAGTTTTCAATTAATTTGTAAAATAAGTATGTACTCTAGGTTTTTATTTTAAATTAGGATCATTTGATGTTCTATAAATTAATGCTAATGTGATGATGGGTTTTGCTTTGGGTGCAGTTTGCTTTCCTCTTAAATAGAATGTGATTTGCTTACTAATATCAATCTACTAAATTGCATTGTATTTACTCTAAGTTCTATAAGGGTCTTATAGTGTTGCTAATGCTGCTTATATTTAGTACTATAAATTAGTAATCACTTAATCGTAGATGATTTAACTTATTATCTCTACTAAGATGGTCTGATTTAAACTTTCAAACTATGAATATTTCATGCATCTTATATATTCCTCAAGTGTCAAGAATCATGTGATGTTGGATAAATTAGAGGTGATCTAAAAATAGTAGTACAAATTTATTTTTGTTCTGATTTTGTATTTATGTAGGGTGATCTAATTAATAGTATTAAACACATCATTGTCCAATTCAATTGGTAAACCTAATATTAATTTTAACTTTTCCTCCATGATGCTATTCACAGTTATTGCAATTCTGTTTTTGATGTCTTTTGTTTGGCCATGTGATTCATCCCTTTTTTGGGTTTATGTTTAGAAGAAAGAAAAATCACTTTGATAAGTTGTGCATATATACGTTTTGTGAGAAAATTGATGATGCAGTTCAAAAATTAATTTTATTATCATGGAGATCTTCAAAGGACAACTTTATTGTTCACCTTTATGATATGGGTTCAATATGTAACTCAATCTATTACATAAAAGTTTAGTTTGTTCACTCATAATAAAATTTTATTTCTTTTACATAAAATTTTGGCCGTACTGTAATTTGAGG
The DNA here is from genome assembly GCA_030864225.1 of Capsicum baccatum var. pendulum. Lineage (NCBI taxonomy): Eukaryota > Viridiplantae > Streptophyta > Magnoliopsida > Solanales > Solanaceae > Capsicum > Capsicum baccatum. The sequence goes on from CM061554.1 coordinate 175,978,130, forward strand.
AAATTTTTTTATTTAAAGGTTAGGTCTAATCATATTCTTCTAATATTTCGATTATAATAGTTTTATATTATTTTATTGTAATTTATGTTTTGTTTAAGTTTACATCGTAGATGAATGTTCGGTCAGACTCTTAGAATTTTTTTTTTGTGAAAGTTAGGTCTAATTATATTATTGTAATATCTCTATTATTGTAGTTTCTGCTTTGTTACTATTGTTATTTTTTCTTATTCTGGTTAATATAGGTGCTAGATGAACGTTTGATCGGGCTTTAATAATTTTTTGTGTAAAAATAGGTTTAATCATATTATTTTGTTGTAGTTTCTGATCTATTACTATCTGTTGTTTTTAATATTATCCATTATGTGATAGATTAGGAGATGGATTATAGTATCATATTGATGTATTATTGCACTGGTAAACTTACGTTGAAATTGAATTTGGGTTGATGGTATAAACTTTTATTCATGTGTTGTGTTTATTGTTTTTTGGTTTCTTTTGAACTTCTTAGAGAATAAATCAATTATTACAACTTCTTTTAAGATGATGTATCACAATAAAACTTGTGCCAATTACATATTTTACCAAGTGAATTTCTCAAAGATGAAAACGATTTAGCTTGCTCCAGCATATATTGAAGTCACAGATTCTACTTTCATCTTACCATTGCATGTGAAATTGTTCATCTTACCACATCTAATTCCCATATTAATGGATCGTTAACATTTGCAATATTGTAGGCGCATATTTTATCTAACCTTCATACTTGCTCTTCAAGGTCATTTAACATTTGTCAGTCTGAAGGCTGATAGTTACATATATATTGACAGTAATTTAGGTTTAATTTTCAAGAGAGACGTTGGAGTGATGAACTTCACCACCAAGTGGAAGCAAAGGAAGGCCTACCCATTAAAAATAAAACGATGACCTTAACATCAATTAACTATCAAAACTTCATTTTTCAAGTTGGGTTCCCTTGGCAGAGATAGTACATCCCCATTTCGCTCAAGTTTGTCTAGGGCTTTTAAGATAACTTAAATTTCAAAACTAGAAGTTGTAAATTTTGGTTTGATGAGCTTATAGTTCCCAAAGTTTTGTGGCATGAGGAATTGATTTAGACGAGCAAGAAACTATCAAAAAGAAAAAAATAATTTTATTTTCTCTTCAATTTTGCCCACTTTTAAATTTCTTCTGTGAAAATCATCAAGTGCAAGCTCCAAAAAACAATATCTGAGGATAGTAGAGTGCACACTCCTTATCTCTATCTTAAAGGTAGAGAGTGCGTTCGATAAATCATTGTTAAAGTCTTTGCTTACTTAAACATATTCTTATGTTGTAAATGATATTGAATTTCTCATGCAAGAAAACTCTAGATCTTGATCTCTAAGCAAACTAGATAATGATGTGATATTGATTGACAAACTTCAGAAATTTGAAGGGTATATTAACTACCTCACAATCTTACACTAAATGAATTTTATTTTACATAAAAGGCATTTGAATTTTTCATAATATAACTAAAATCTCCAATCGAATTGTTTGTTGGGTGTCGTAAAAAAAATTAATTAATATAACATGGATACACGCGCAAAGCGCATACACTACACTAGTTTCACCAAAGAAGTGAAATATCTAAAAAGTCTTTGTGAGGATTACCAAAAAATTCTAATTCTACCTTATATATAAGTATAAGATATAATATAAATAAAAAATAAAGGCCCACGTGCAGAGATTTTACATCACCAATAATTAAATCAAATTTTTGTATTATCCTTGTGGATTGTGAGGATACAAATTAAAACTTTTTTTGTTCTTGCTATAAAAACACGTAGTTTTAGATATAGGAGTCAAATACATATGACGGAAGGAGTATTCAAACCATCTTGATTTTATTAAAATATTTATTCACATTTAATATAAAAGTTAAAAATAACATACAATATAAATCGGAGGAAATAAAAAGCAAGACAAGATTCACAATAATTTACTACTCTTTTCGCTTCAAATTAAGCGTTTCACTTTTCTTTTTAATTTATACAGAAAAAGTGACTTTTTTTTTACATTTAGTAAGTTTTCCTATTCCAACAGACATGAAAAGTTTAAAACCACAAGATTTTAAAATTGTACACATTTTTAATTTAAGATCATAAGATTTTTATTTTATTTTTATTTTTTAAAAAAATTCTATCCGATTAAATTAAGAAACTTAAATTGAGACGAAAGAATTGAATATTATGTCAAGATACACCAATTACGATGGTGCATATAGAAATAAACTTACTAAATAAAAAGATGGGTGCAAAATACAAGGAGAAGACAAAAAAAAATATCTACCAAAACAAAAGAAAAAAGGAAAAGGCAATCATAAAGCCACATATAGTAACATAATTGAACCAAGAAAGTTGTGAGGACTACCAAAATCTCACATCCTCTCTGCTATATATAGATTTGATTATGATCAGCTAAATTGCAAGGGATCGAGTCCCTAGATGTGCAAAGTACAATACAGTTGGCACACGGTATTTGCACAGTTTTGTCCTCTTGTGTAACAAACTTGTAGGTGCTATTTTGTACTGACTTGGACAGCTGGTCTAATGATATTTCAGCCCCAATTATCACTCAGCTATAAACGGAAAGAGATGACTCTTCATCAAATGGTTTTTGCAAATTCTAAGTAGAGCAGAGAGGCAACAAAAGCTCCATTTCAAGATTACTTAAGCATTATTCATGTTCTTATCCTTATTGTATGCTTAATGAGTGAGTGCAACACCCCGAATCTGGTACTCGGAATGCTACACGGTGCTCATGACCTCGAAGGGCCACAAGCTAATCCATGACTGATATTTGTGCCTGTATACTGCATGATATACTGTATAATGCTGAAACATGAACTTGAAGCCCATAAGGTTCAAACTGTAACATAATATCCGATAAAATATAGCATTTGGGATGGGGTATAAATACCTAAAACAAAACTGTCTAAACATAATGTAGTCTGAAAAGCCTCTAAAATATGACTGTCTAAATAGGGAGTTGATGGGATATGTCCCCAACTAACTTCAACTGCTGAAATAACCAAGTACTGAAATAATGAAATAACTAATCATATCATCCTCGAAGGATGAGGACTCACTATTGATTGACTGCTAATATCTGGAATCTACTGATGCTCTGGAGCTCGTGTCTCTAGACCTATGGTACAAGACACTATAGCGTAAATGCGTCAGTACTTTGAATGTACTGGTATACATATGAGGTAGGCTGAATGCATAGGGTCCATATGCATGAACAATACTAGCTTACTGACTAATATGAATGTAAGAATACATGCATGAATACATAGTAACTATATCGGAAATTATGATGACATGAATTTACTAATAACTAACATGACTGATAACTGAGTTCTGATAGCTAATATAACTGATAACATGAGTTACTGTATCTGACAGTCCTAAATCTGATAGAACTAGCTGAGTTTTGTACTGTTCTGAGTTGACTGTATCTGACAGCTCTAAATCTAATGGAACTAGCTGAGTTCCGTACTGTTCTGAGTTGACTGTATCTGTCAGTCTTGAATTTTGTAACTAAAACTGTAGGAAGTAGTCATCTAACCGACATACCCCTAATATGCCATTATGGCTGAGTTGGGTCAAATCTGTAACACCAATTGGAAGGGTGTATCTGTGAGTAACCTTCATATAACAGGTAACTTTACTGAGAACGGTGGGAACCCTCATATAACAGGTTAAGCCACCTCATCTACCCTCATATAATAGGCTATGATGTGTCAACTTATGCTGGCTACGTAGTTCTGGAATGCAAGGATTGCTTCTAAGAATCACACCCTCATATAACAGGTGAGTTCCCATCCTTGGGTTCACTCAGTGCTAATTCTAACTCCCCTCTGAATAGACACTAAACATGATTAACTAAATTGTACTAGACTGAATTCATGGAGTTCGATTAGCTGACGGAATATTGAGATTATGGAATTACTGAGCTTTCCTGAGTCACATGACTGACTGGGTTCTATGTACCATGGCTTGACTGAGGATATCGTGAAAACATAACACTAAATCTAGGCACACAACTATATTTTTTGGGTACAAGTACCCCCAGGACTCGATGGAAGGAAACTGACGAGTATTGACATTGTTGAATTCATGACTAACATCAACAATCCATGATACAATAGTTGGGGTTATTTCATAGGCATTTGATTATCATAGCTTGGTACGTGAATAAGATAGCATGTATACATAGCACAATTTCATAAGGGTAACTCATGAGCAATCCCACAAGCAATTTCAATACATTAGAATAGCATGGAAGTCATTTTGAACATAAGGTTAAAGCATACATCATCATTTGGGTCCCAATTTATCTATAGTGCATAATTCTATCCCTTTAGGCATTTTATCAAACACCTTACATGCACAACTTAAGGCATAGGTGAAATCATCAAATTTCACAAATCATAAACCACCAAATTCATGGATTTTAATTTATATGCTAACGTAGTTTTCATAATTTCACATAAGGATCCCAACATGGGAATCAAACAACAACCATCACATAACTTGAGCAACCCACGACATAATAATCATGATTCATAATTGAAAATAATGTTCTTGAGCTTTATGGATGAAAGGAATCCATAAATCAACACAATGCATACCTTAGTTCTTGGTTTAGCGAAGATTGACGAAGAGACTTTCTTGAAATTGAATCCCCAATTAAAACCCTAGTTTGTTCTTGAGATAAAAGTGAGAGAAACTATTATATTTTGGGTGAAGAATGGCTAAATCACGCGTTATTGGTTTAATAAGGGTGAAAAATTGACCCTTTTAACCCTGAATGCGTCTTTTAATTTCAGTTAAAATTTCCCAAAATGGATCCCTGGTGCGACGCGGCGCTATCGCGCCGTGTCACTAAAATTTGACAATTGGAAAATTGGGAGATGGCGCGACACGGAGCCATCGCGTTGCTACTTCATTTACGACCTGAAAGTTTGGCGCGAAGTGCTACTATCGCGAACCCCTACTGGAATTTGACAATTGTCATTTTCTCTTGTGGTGCGGCATGCCACTGACTAATATGGCGCTATTTTACGATGGAAACTTGAAATAGTCATAACTTCTTACCCGGTTATCGGATTCAGGCGAATCTTATATCGATGGAAAGCTTATTGAATTTCTCATATGACAAAAAGTAAAAATTTTAAATATTTTTCATGGAATAAACATCATTCAATTTATAATATAATACTAGGCATTCTTGAGACAAAATTAGTTAGGAAACTTTAGGGTATTACAGTGAGTGATTATTCTTGAGTGAGTATTGATTTGTAACTGAACTACTCGTGTTATAAGAGTAATGTTTTCTTTCATTGAGATAGTGTGATTAGGTAAAATTTTCTAAGTGAGAGACTGATTAGAGTTAATTAGTGCTGAGAGGATCCTTGATAGAGTTACCAAGATAGGCTCTTTGGTAGAGTTACTAAGATGAGCTTATAGTAGATTTATTACTAGCGAAAAGAACCTAGAGTTAGGTTCATTAAAGACTATAATCAAAAGTTTGATTATAGTGGATTTGGATGTGCTTGTGAGGGAAAATCGTGGTTTTTTCCTTACTGGGTTTTCACACAAAAATCTGTGTTTTTTACTCTTTTTGCACTGTCTTTTGTCTTTCCAACTAATTTCACCTTAATCCGATGCCTAGGTGAGAAGTTATGGCATTTTTCGTGTGAGGCAGTAGCTTACCGCGATTATACCGCATCGTGGTGATCCCCTAAACCACAATCGTCCTTTCTAGTAGCTAACCGCAACTGGATCGTATCCCACTAGAAATCATGGGGGAACAGGCAACGCGTCAAGATAAAGTGCAAATTCACAATCGTCCATTTCTAGTGACGCAACGCGATAGCACTGCATCACAGTAAAATACAAATTCACACTTGTCCATTTCTAGTGATGCAATGCGATAGAACTATATTGTGGTGAAGTTAAACTTCGCACTCATTCAATTCTAGTAACGTAATGCGATAGCACCGCGTCGCCCAGAGGTACAAAATTGGACTCCAGTCACAATTTTAAATTTTAGAAGGGCATTTAAGTCAATTACTCTTGCCCTATTTCATGAAAACAATGATTTAACCTTATTCTAAGCATATTACACTCTTTATGCATCAAATTTATCTCCAAGAAAACCCTAAAGCTTCAACCGTGAGTCCAAGAAATCCAAAGTTTCACCATTCTTTTTTCAAGATAACCAAGAATTCAAGTTTTTGAGTTCAATAACTTTAAGAAAAAACTTCAAAAACATCATTAGAAATTCAAAGTTCAAGCTTTTCCATTCAAATAATCAAATAAGGTATGTAGGGTTATGAACAAGGATACTCCTTTCATCCATGTGCCCAAAACTTGCTTTAGAGTTGAATTTTACATGAAATTATATGAATTTCAATTTAGGGTTCATACCCAATTATCATTGTTCAAAGATGTTGATGTTATAGGTCATTTAAAAGTTGAGTTGCATGATTCGTTTCATATCTTTATGCGTGTGGCATGATTTTACTGATTGAGAATTGAATTTCATTATCTTGACTAGAATTATTAAAGAATTTCAAGATTTTACTATTGAGCATGAACTTTGTGATGATTTAATATGAGTTTAAAGCATGGGTTTTAAGCTCCAAGTATAAGTATTGATATTTCAAGAAGATTAAGCTTTTAAGCACCCTAAGACTAGTTTATATTCATATTTTGAACAAGATTTGATCGTTAAATCCTCAGCTAAGATATGGAATCCATATAGTTAGTTTTATCACAGTTTAAAGCAAATAGATGCATAACTGGTTTTCATTGTAAACCTTTATGTTAGTCTTAAATTGGATTTCCTATAGAATGAACATATAAATTAAAGGGAGTAGTATTTAGCACCGAGTTGGGTATGTGTCCTAGTTCACATGATCCTAAACTACGAGCCAACATAGGTAGAGATTCAAATCATTCCGATATATAGGGATGACAGATACAAATTGTGATCACTTAGCTCAGGTTATACTCTTTGGCAAGAGTATGACACCTCTCCCCTACGTGAGGCTTTCCCTTACGGGAACTAGTTATTGGACACTATGATAGCTCACATAGTGTATGCCCGTTTGAAGAACCTCCCTAAACCTAAGTCTTTAAAATAGAATAACTGAACAACTTTTAGAAAACTAAAGTGTAAAGGCTCAAAAATTTAATCAAATATGGTCCTACTTAAGACATTACTTACAAAGCTTCAGTTTTTAGTTTTCATATGATAAAATTAAATCCTTTCTACACTTAGTATGCATGATTTTAAAATAGATTTATTGTACAGATTTAGAACTAAGTGTGGTGGCTCACAGTATTCATATAATATATTTTATCATTCTTGATTTATGGTTTTAGCTTTCAATTACTCAAGCCAAGGTAAGTCAATTATACATAGCATGCATTGTTTATGAGAAAGATATACATTCCTTCTCTGTTTTACTTATACATTCACCCCCACATTCTGAGTACATTCTAAAATTATTGATCCATATATATGTTTGTGTGCTAAATTGTTTAATAATGTAGGTTCAAGTGCTCAGTTCCAGCAGGACGATTGACCACGAGCATCTCTATCTACATCCTGATAGTTGGTGAGTCCTTATAGTTCAGGGACCCAGTTAATCAAATTTCTAGCTTTTTAGAGTAGTTTATTCAGTTAATTTCAGTCATTTGGGGGTCTATCCCAGCGACTCTCTAGTTAGTAGTGTTAGAGGCTTGTTCGACTATTAGAGACATTTTAGACTTACTGTGTCAGTTACTCAGATTTCCTAGTTAAACACTTTGAGACATTATGCTTAGTTAATTCAAGTTCAGTTAAGATAGTATTCAATTGTTTAGTATTGTTTTGTATGCTTAGATTCCTGTATTATGAGTTACATATTTAGTAGAAAACTTAAAGGGCTAGCTTGAGACTACTCATAGTATTGAGCACCGTAAGACGTCTCAGGACCCATTTTAGGGGCGTTACAAACTTGGTATTAGAACCTAAGGTTTAAAGAGTCGTAGGGAGTCAGAAAAGCCGCATTACATAGAGTCTTGATTATGGTTGTGGAGCGCGCCACATTTATGATCAAGAGGCCACAGAATGATTTAGGAAATCATCCTTTTCTTTCATGATCTATCATGCTTATAGTTTCTTTATCTATTTTTTTTAACTCGTTCTTTTATGTGATAGAATATGCCTCCTCATCGAGCTAATGCATGCAAAAATGATAACCAGTCACTCCTGCCTGCCGACCCTCTGAATGAGAATGTATCCTATGCTGAATTTTGGACTGCCTTTCAGGCATTGGCCTAAGATGAATTCCAATGTTCAGGGCAACCATATAGCTGTAGTCCCACTTCAATATATTAGTGATTTAGCTGTAGCTAGATTTCGTGACTTCATGAGAATGAATCCTCCTGAGTAATTTGGGTCAAAATTATGTGAAGGCCCATAGTTTTACTTAGATAAGGTGAGAAAGATAACCTAAATTAAAAGTGTTATTGAGGAGAAGAGTGTCGAGTTGGAATACTATAGGTTGAAGGATATGGCTTATGATTGGGTGGTAATGTGAAAGAATAGTAGAGGTGAGAATACAGCTCCTATGAGTTGGCTGGTGTTTCAGGACATATTTCTGGATAGGTTCTTTTTGCATGAGCTAAGAGAAGCTAAGGTATAGTAGTTCATGAACCTGAGGCAAGGCTCGATATTAGTGAAGGAGTACTGTCTTATGTTCAATAAGTTGTCTAAGTATGCCCCTGACAAGATGGCTGACCTTAGGTTAGGTATGAGTAAATTTGTTAATGGAGTATCTAGTTTGGTGGTCAAGGAGTGTAGGACTTCCATGCTTATTTGGGATATGGATCTTGCAAGGTTGATGATTTTTGCTCAACAGATTGAGGCAGAAAAGTTGAAGGAGAAAGAAGGTGAAATAAAAAGGTTAGAACTGGGCAGTTTTATTATGGCCAAACAAGGTCTGGAAAGGGAAATAATTTTTAGTTTTAGGGTCACTCATCTATGCCAGTACCATCTTCATCCAGTGCTCCCGCACCTAGAACCAGACAAGAACCGTGGGGTAAAACTTCTATGGCAAGGTCTCAGAGTAATATGGGTGGAAAACCTAGTTATCCTTCATATACTAAGTGTGGTAAGAATTCACTACAACTAACGGGTAAGTTAGTTGTTTCCCTTCTTAGTTTCCACCCCAGTGGGTGAGTCAATTATTGCCAAACGAGTTTATTGAAAGTATCCTATCACTATCCTTCATAAGATCCTATTAGCAGACCTGATAGAGTTATACATAGTCTATTTTGAAATTATTCATGGTATGTATTGGCTCTATTCCTGTTATGCATCTATTGATTGTCGCACTCGAGTAGTGAAGTTTTAATTTCCTGAAGAGCCAGCCTTTGAGTGGGAAGGTAATTCAGTGTTTCCCAAGAGTCATTTCATATCCTATCTTAAAGCTAGAAAGTTCATATCAAAAGATTGCATCTATCATCTAGTTCGAGTTAAAGACACTAAATCTGAGTCTCCAACAGTTCGGTCAGTCTGTGTAGTCAATGAGTTTCCTAAAGTTTTTCCCAAAGATTTTCCAGGGTACCTCCTGATAGGGAAATACAATTTGGTATTAACATTCTCCCAAATACTCAGCCTATCTCCATTCCTCCATATCGTATGACTCTAACTTAGCTTAAAGATTTAAAAGAGCAGCTTAATGACCTTTTAGATAAAGGTTTCATAGGACAAGTATCTCTCTATGGGGTACTTCCATCCTATTCGTGCATAAGAAGGATGACTCTCTTTGAATGTGTATCAACTACTGTCAATTGAATAAAGTCACAATCAAAAACAAAGATCCTCTTCCTAGGGTTGATGACTTATTCGACCAACTCTAAGATGTAATTTACTTCTCCAAGATAGACCTTAGATCCGACTATCATCAGCTTAGAGTAAGGGAATATGATATTCCAAAGATAGCTTTCAAAATCTATTATGGTCATTTTGAGTTTCTAGTCATGTCCTTTAGGCTGCGAAATACCCCAGCAGCCTTCATAGACTTGATGAACAGAGTTTTCAATCAATATTTGGATATGCTAGTCATATTCAATCAATATTTGGATATGCTAGTCATAGTCTTGTTCGATGATATTCTTGCGTATTCTCGTAGTAAGTATGACCATGCATACCATCTTAGAATTATGTTGCAAACTCTTAGAGATCAACAGTTGTTCGCCAAATACAGCAAGTGTGAATCTTGTATAAGATCAATAGCTTACCTTAGCTATATTATTTTCGATGATGACATTAGAGTCGATCCCCAAAAGACTAAAGTAGTGAGAAATAAGTCTAGACCCATCTTTTCATCAAATATCCGGAGTTTCTTGGGATTAGCTGGCTATTACAAATATTTTGTTGTAGGGTTTTGTATATTGTGTCCAACATGTCTAGATTGACCCAAAAAAAGTTAAATTTCAGTGGTCAGATTCCTTTGCGAAGAGTTTTTAGAAGTTGAAGGCTTGACTCACTTCAGCCCCAGTTTTAGCGCTACCTGATGGTAAAAATGGATTCATTGTCTATTGTGATGCTTCAAGAATTGGTCTAGGTGGTGTTTTGATGCAGAGAGGTAAGTTTATAGCCTATTCCTCTTGACATCTTAAGCCTCACAAAAATAACTACCCTACCCATGATCTTGAGCTAGCTGTTTTTGTATTTCCATTAAAAATCTAGATGCACTATCTTTATGGGGTGCATGTTGATGTATTCATAGACCACAAAATCTTGTAATATGTGTTTACTCAGAGGGATTTAAATCTTCATTAGAGAAGGTTGTTAAAATTGTTGAAGGATTATGACATGATTGTCTTATATCATTCGAACAGGGCTAATGTGGTAGAAAATGCCCTTAGTTGACTGTCTATGGGTAGTGTTGTGCATATGGAGAATGATAAGAGAGAATTAGTTTGAGAAGTTCACCGATTAGCTAGATTGAGTGTGAGGTTGGTTGACTCAGCTGAGGGGAATATTTGGGTTCAGAGTAGTTCAGAATCTTCTCTAGTTTCTGAAGTGAAAGAGAAGCAAGTTAAGTACTCTAGTTTGGTCAAGCTAAAAGGGTTAGTTAAAGACCAAAAGGTAGAGTTTTTCTCCCAAGGGGGAGATGGTGTGTTGAGATACCAGAATAGATTATGTGTGTCGTGCATTGACGATTTAAGGCAGCGGATTTTGGAAGAAGCGCATGGTATGCATTACTCCATTCACCCAGGAGCCACCAAGATGTACCACGATTTGCGGGAAGACTATTGGTGGAGTGGTATGATGAAAGATATCGCAGAATTTATGGCCAAGTATGCTACTTTTCAATAGGTTAAGGTAGATCACCGAAGACCTGGTGGCACATTGTAGGAGTTTGGTAATCCCACTTGGAAGTGGGAAGAGGTAAACATGGACTTTGTGACAGTTTACCCCATTCGCATCATCAACATGTTTCAATTTGGGTTATTATAGATGGGTTAACTAAATCAGCCCACTTCTTGCCAGTTCACACGTCCTACATAGTTGAATATTATGCTAAGCTGTATATTAGAGAGTTACTCAGATTGCATAGAGTTCCTTTGTCCATTATTTAAGATAAGGGTACTCAGTTTACCTTTCAATTTTGCAAAGCCCTTCAGAAGAGTCTTGGTACCTAAATTAATCTCAATTCAACTTTTCACCCTTAGAAAGATGGTCAGGCAGAGAGGACCATTAAGAGCCTAAAGGATATGTTGAGGGAATGTATTCTTGACTTCAAAGGTAGATGGGATGACTACTTGTTGCTGATCAAGTTTTCTTACAATAATAGTTACCATTCAAGTGTTCAGATGGACCTGTTTGAGGCTCTTTATGGGAGGATATGTAGGTCACCAGTCGGTTTATTTGAAGTGGGTGAGGCTACTTTAATTGGGCCAAATATGGTATTTAAATCCAAGGAGAAAGTCCAGCTAATTCGAGAGAGATTGAAGGCGGCTAAGAGTCATTAGAAATTTTATACAAATATAAGGGGAAGAGATCTTGAGTTTGAAATTGATGACTTAATTTATTTAAAGATTTTACCCATGAAGAGGGTGAAGAGATTTGAAAAAAAGGGAATCTTATTTCCCGATATGTAGGTCCCTACAAGTTATTGAGTCATGTGCGGAAGGTAGCGTATGAGCTTAAGCAACCTGCAAACTTGTCATCGGTTCATCCAGTGTTACATATATCCTTATTGAAGAAGAGTATGGATGATTCAGCTATTGTAGTCCCTCTAGAAAGCACAGGTATTCAGAATAGCCTTTCATACAAAGAACTTCCAGTAGAGATTCTTGATCACCAAATCCATAGATAAGGAATAAAGAAGTTCCCTAGGTCAAAGTTCTTTGGCAGAATCAGTCTGTTAAGGGGCCACTTGGGAAACAGAAGCAGACATGCGAAACAAGTATTCTCACCTCTTCTCCGCAAACTCTGATTCAGCCTAAGGTAATAGTCTTCCTTAACTCATTTATTTTCCAGTCTCAGTTTTAGCCATGTGATTATCTTCATGTCATTTCATGTATTCGCAGATTAGTTCAGTCTCTCACTATGTTTTAGATTCAGTCATGCAGTTCTATTTATTGTTGTGCACGCGAGTATATAGTCTCAGTTTCTCAGTATCCTCAGCTGAACTAGTCTTATTTGAGGACAAATGTTCCTAAGGGGGAAATATTGTAATACCCCATACTTTTCCTAGTTCAACTCAACTCCTAGTGTGTGAAATGCGTAGTAAGTGATGAATTTTCATAGAAATCACTTAGATCCAAGTTGAGCCAAGAATCTTGGATTCATCCAAAGTTTTGTGTTCGATTCTACAAGGGTCAAGTTTGAAAGTTTATAAATCTTGATGTATGTAGAATTTTCTAGATCAAGACCCACCAAATTGTAGATAATTGAGTCAGCTTTTCAATGATACCAATTTCGCCTTAATCTGATACCCAGGTGAGAAGTTATAGCATTTTTTGTGTAAGGCAGTAGCTTACCATGATTATACAACGTCGCGGTGAGCCCCTAAATCAAAATTTTCATTTTTAGTTGCTCACCAAAATTGGCCCGTGTCATGCTAGAAATCACGGTGGAACAGGTAACGCATCACGGTGAAATATAAATTCATACTCGTCAATTTCTAGTGATGCAATGCAATTGCACCGCATTGCGGTGAAATGCAAATTCCCACTTATACATTTCCAGTGACAATCCGATAGCACCATATCATGATAAAGTGGAAATTCAAACTTATCCATTTCTAGTAACGCAACGCGATAGCACCGCCTCGCGCTGAGGCACAAAATCGGACTCCAATAGTGATTTTAAATTTTATAAGGCTACTTAAGTCAATTACTCTCACCATAATTTGTGAAATAGATGATTTAACCTTATTCTAAGCATATTACGCTCTTTATTCACCAAATTCCTCTCCATGAAAACCCTAAAGCTTCAACCTTGAGTCCAAGAAATCCAAAGTTTCACCATTCTTTTTCAAGATAACCTAGAATTTAACTTTCAGAAATCAAGAACTTTAAGAACAAGCTTCAAGAACACTGTTAGGAATTCAAAGTTCAAGCTTTTGCATTCAAATAATCAAATAAGGTATGTTGGGTTATGAACAAGGATACTTCTTTCATCCTTCTGCCCAAAACTAGTTTTTGACATGAATTTTACATGAAATTATATTAATTTTAGTTTAGGGTTCATACCCAATTATCATTGTTCAAAGATGTTGATGTTACAAGTGATTTAAATGTTGAGTTTCATAATTTCTTTCACATCTTTATGCGTGTGGCTTGATTTTATGGATTGAGAATTGAATTTCATTATCTTGACTAGAATTATTACAGAATTTTATGATTTTATTATTGAGCATGAACTTTGTGATGATTTGATATGAGTTTAAAGCATGGGTTTTTAGCCCTAAGTATAAGTATTGATATTTCAAGAAGATTATGCTTTTAATCACCCTAAGACTAGTATATATTAAGATTTTGAAAGAGATTTGATCTATTGATCCTCAACTAAGATATGAAATCCACACAGTTAGTTTTATTATAGTTTAAAGAAAACAGATGCATAACTGGTTTTCATTGTAAACCCTTATGTTAGTCTTAAAGTGGATTTCCTATAGAATGAGCATATAAATTAAAGGGAGTAGTATTTAGCACCGAGTTGGGTATATGCACTAGTTCACATTACCCAGAACTATGAGCCAACATAGGTATAAATTCAGATCATTCCCATGCATATGGATGACAGATACAGATTGTGATCCCTTAGCTTAGGTTATACTCCTTGGCAAGAGTACGACACCTCTCCCCAATGTGAGACTTTCCCTTACAGGAACTAGACGTTGGACACTATCATAGCTCACATAGTGTATGTCAGTTAGAAGAACCTCCTTAAACCTAAGTCTTTCAAATAGAATAACAGAACTGCTTTTAGAAAACTAAGTGTAAAGGCTCACAAATTTACTCAGATATGGTCCTACTTAAGACATTACTTATAGAACTTCATCTTTTAGTTTTCATATGATAAAAGTGAGTCCTTTCTACACTTAGAATCCATGATTTGAAAATAGATTACAAGTACAACTTTAGAACTAAGTGTGGTGGCTCACACTATTCATATAGTATATTTTATCATTCATGATTTATGATTTCATCTTTCAATTAATCAAGCCAAGGTGAGTCATTTATACTTAGCATACATTGTTTATGAGAAATATATACATTTCATCACTGTTTTACTTATGTATTCACCCCCACATGCTTAGTACATTCTAAAAGTACTGATCTACATATATGTCTATGTGCTACATTGTTTAATAATGTTGGTTTAGGTACTCAGTTCAAGCAGTGTGATTGACCACTAGAATCTCTATCTACATCCCGACAGTTGGTAATTCCTCAGACTTTGGGTACCCATTTAATTAGCTTTCTAGCTATTCAAAGTAGTTTATTTAGTTATTTTTAGTCAGTTTGAGTCAACTGGGGTCTGTCCCAATGAATTTCTAGTTAGTAGTGTTAGAGTATTGTCTGACTATTTGATACATTTCAGACTTACAGTGTTGATTACTAAGGTTTCCTATTTAAACACTTTCAGACACTATGCTCAGTTAATTGTAGTTCAGTTTAGATAGAATTCAGTAGTTCAGTATTATTTTGCATGCTTAGATTCATGTATTATGAGTTTCAGCTTTAGTAGAAGGCTTAAAGGGTTAGCTTAAGACTACTCATAGTCTTGAGCACCGTGTGACATCTCGAGATCCATTTTTGGTGCGTTACAGATATAATGTGTTATCATGTGGTGTAATGATTCTAACAAGTTGATGGTAGAGTTGATAAAATCAGCCTGACCTACTATCAAGTGAATTAGTATCTCTTCACAAAATTGGCTATGTTTCGGAGATAAGTATCCTTGGTAAACTAGGTACATGTTGGTATAACTTAGCACCATGCCCTTGCAAGTATACTCCCATGGGAACAACTTTAGAGGTGGACAGATGTTACAAGCACCAAGCTGAAGATTCACTTAAAGGAGAGGTACCTAGTCCCATCTCTCAGTTCAGTATCACTATAGTGTGCTTTAATAATCATAAAATATTTTTTAAGAAATCCATGTGTTTTTCCTTCTCTAAAAGCTGAAAATTCTTTTGTATAATGAAGATTCACTATTATTAAAATCAGACATGTCATTTCAACAGGAACATATTTTGATGACCACAGTCACCTCTTCAAATTGCTAAATCGTGCTATTTTCTATTTTTAGTCTCAATTCATCACTCTTTGCCTTTTCTAAATAAAATTAGTCCTTCTCATTTTCTTTCACTTAAAAAAAATAAATTGAATATATCCTCATCAAATACCTTGAGCCTTCAACAATCAAATCCATAAAAAAGTTTACCTTAGGTCCTCTAAGTTAAAGTCCGGTAACCTTGCTGGAACAAGGCAGAAACACATAGCTATGAA
This sequence comes from Capsicum baccatum var. pendulum, assembly GCA_030864225.1. Classification (NCBI taxonomy): domain Eukaryota; kingdom Viridiplantae; phylum Streptophyta; class Magnoliopsida; order Solanales; family Solanaceae; genus Capsicum; species Capsicum baccatum. The sequence continues at coordinate 175,994,209 of CM061554.1, forward strand.
AAGAGAAAAAATCCTCTAAGAGACCTGGTCAAAAGAAGAGAAAAGTTGCAACTAAAAAGGAAGAGGTAAGTAAAGTGACCAAAGAAAGAGATAAGGCATATGAGTAGTTAAAGAAGAAATAAAATGTTGATAACTCAGAAGGTTCTCTCAAGAAGAACTCTTGATCCCAAGATATGTGAGAAGCTTGGAATAATGAAGTTGGTAGATTATACCAGGCATCAAGGATGGGTAAATTTATTTGAGAGAACAACACCTAGGCTCTATAAAAAAGAGGTAAAGGAATTCTATTACACCATAAAATTCTCAGGAGATAGGGTAAGTCTAAATGTACAAATACAAAGGAAGCTTATCAATTTGGAGAATGGATACATAAAGGGAAAAGCTAAATGAGTGTCTCAAGTATCTGAGTTTCTAGCTGATCAAGAGAAGTTGGCAATGAAAATAGAGCAGTTAAAGATCAAAGTTGAACTGACAAAGATGTTGAATTAGTGCACCTCAAATTGCAGAATCAGAAGTTCTCCTCTGAGGGACTAGGTGCCACTGATGAACTTGCAGCTAAAAATGCAAAACTCCAAGAAAGTGTGGATGAATTGAATGTTGAAGTGAAGGACCTTACCAAACAGTTATTGCATGCTCACATTTCTAAAAATGCAAGAATAGAGATATTTCTTAAGTCCTTTCACCTAACTCTTTCTCTACTTGAAACCTGTTACCCTAATTCCTCATCAACCTTATGTCAGTTCCATATCCTAGTTATCATAATGGCTTTTAAAGACAGTTATTTTTATGGTGATTGTTTTCGCTTACTGTACTAGTACTAACTATTATGAATGAATGAATCTTTGCTTTGTGTGTTATAATTTTTCTCTTTATATTAAAAAGCTATTCTTCATGTTAGTGTTGCCCCAATGCCCATGAATTAACTGATTTGTGCTTAATTTACTCTTGGTTTGCTATTCTTACTTTTGAATAATGCCAAAAGGGTGAATACTAACTTCATATGTAAGGACATGGTGTATGTGTGTGTGTATGCTCACATGGTGTAGAATTATGGTACCACAGTGATAGAAGTATGGTAGCACAGTGATAGGGGGAAGTGCGCAAATACATATGAAAGTGCATAATGACAGAAGAAAGTGTGAAAATTCACCAAATAAAGGTGCATAATGACAGGGGGAAGAAGAGGTTTTGCTATAAAATGACAACAAGGGATGAGGTCCTTGTTTTTCATGATGGTTATGAATGAAGCATGATGATAGAGGGAACATTCATCTTCATGTGGTAATCACACTGATTAAATGTGATGAATGTTCATTAATGCTCATATTGTATCATTTGGTTTGACATCATCAAAAAGGGGGAAAATTATTATTTGTAGTTTTGATGATGAGCAACTAAACTACAAAGGACCATGTCCCTGGATGTGCAAAGTACAATACAGCAGACATATGGTATTTGCACAGTTTTGTCCTTTTGTGTAACAAACTTGCAGTTTGTACTGACTTGGACCGCTGATCTAATTATATTTTAGCCCTAATAATCACTCATCTATAAAAGTTAAGAAAAACATCTTCATCAGATGGTTTTTGCAAATTCTAAAGAGGGAAGAGAGGCAGCAAAAACTCTATTTAAAGATTGCTCAAGCATTACTCATGTTCTTATCTTTACAGTATGCTTACTGAGTGAGTTAGTATTGATTTGTAACTGAACTACTCGTGTTATAAGAGTAGTGTTTTTTTCATTAAGAAATTATGCTTAGGTAGAGTTGCCTAAGTGAGAGACTGATTAGAGTTAATCAATGTTGAGACGGTTCTTGGTAGGGTTACCAAGATGAACTCGTAATAAAGTTTCTACTAGCTCAAAGAGGCTAGAGTTAGACTGAAAGTAGAAAGATCCTTGGTAGAGTTACCAAGATGAGCTTGTAGTAGAGCTATTAAAAAAGAAAAGAACCTAGAGTTAGGTTCATTAAAGACTGTAATCAAGAGTTTGGTCATAGTATATTTGGAGGTGCTTTTGAGGGCGATCCATGGTTTTTCCCTTCCTGGGTTTCCATGTAATTTCTGTGTTTTACTTTTTCTGCACTATCTTTTGTTTTCCTACACGATTAGTGCTTGATTTCCTGTGACTCTGAGGGACCTGGTCTCTCACTGTGTGGTGTAATCCTCAAGGTTTCAACACTCTCTTATATATAGTCAAAGGTGGAGCCAGAATTTCAACTAAGGGGATTCAATATTTGAAGAAAACCTAGTCAAAGAGGGTTCAACACATATTATAGACACATAAAAATAATTTTAATCATATATAAATGATATATTTTTTCATCGAAGGGGGTTCGAATGAATTCCCTACCAAAGGGCTAGCTCTGCCCATGTATATAGTAATAGTTCCAAGAGGCTCGTGCTAAGCCCAGATTCAATTGTAAGAAAGGAAATTAAAATTTCAATTTAAAATTTAATTTATTATATACCTTTTATTTATAATTGATATAATCTAATGAAATGTTAAACATGTCTTATTAATAAGTTTTCCTAATTATTAAAAATTTTAATCACGTAAGTAGATAATTTTTAAGGGAAAAAGTATTTGTGAGGAAGAATATTTTATCAAAGAATTGGAATATATCAAAAGGGCATAAGTAATTCGATATTTTATAAAATAATATAATTTTAAAGATTTAAAAATAATTATAATTTTTCGAAGATTATACATAGAAAAATATTGATATTTCTATGAACTTATGAATATCTAGTTGTTTACTTATAGATAGAAATAAATTTATTTTGATATTTATTGAGTTTTAATTTCGTTGGCAAGAGTTTTTGCAGAATTCATTTTCTGCTTCTAATAGAATCATCGAATACAACAAAATATTTCAGTGACTTCAAGTCTATATTATAATAACTATGACCTTAATTTAGAGCTTTTACACAATAACTTCATAATAATCTATAAGGATACTAAATAATAATAATAAGAAGAAGAAGAAGAAGAAGGGAGAGAGAAGGGAGAGAATAATTCTTTATTTCTCAATGATAATGAGGGATGAAAGAGTGAGAGTGATTTACAATGAAGAGAACATTTTTATTTATTGGTAAAAGTCCTAATTTCTCTCCAAAAGATAGATATTTCATCTATTGATAGATACTCAAGATATCTACATAGATATTCACTATATCTTGATAGATACTCAATATATCTTGATATATATTCACTATATCTTAATAGACATTTACTATGATGTAAATACATTTATAACACTCCCTCTTAAATGTTTAATTGATAGATAATGTGCCTTGTTAGAACCTTACTAGAAAAAATTTAGCAGAAAAAAATCTAATAAAGAAAAAAAAGTACACACCCCTAATAATATGTATTTCGATTGCCTCATTAAAAACCTTACAAAAAAATTCAATGAGACAAAATCTTGAAAGAAAAAAAGACTACATCATGCATAAGCTCCCCCTGATGAGAACATCAATTCATAATCTTAAACCTTCGTATTTGAATCTTGTGCACCTTTTTCTTGAAGTTGTAGTTGGCAGAGACTTAGTGACTAATCATTCATATTATCACTTGAATGAATCAGTTGCATGTTGATACCCCCATTCTTTTGGAGCTTATATGTGTAGAAAAGCTTTGGGCAAAATGTGCTTCATTCGATCTCCCTTTATGAATATTAACTTTAGTTGGGTGATGCATAGTTCTCGACTTGCTTAATGAATAGTTATTATTTCAACATGATTATACTATCATGTAAAATTACATGTCTGATAGTAACCCTTCATGATAGTAGATAATAGGTCTTTATAAAACTATTATGTCGATCATATGTATATCCTATATTTCAAAAAGTTGACAACATTCGTTCAAATAAACGTATTCATACAACTATTTTCATTGTTATATGCAAGTGATCTTACTTTACTATCCCCATGTAAGGATTAAAACTATATCATGCTCATAGCCATAGAAAGATGTATAAATGTATCAATTGCACAAGATATGGTACTTCTTGACCAATTCAATTTTTCATGTTTCTCGTTTCAACTTCTTTCAGCAGATAATCTATCACTTTTAAAAGATCTCAAGAATTTCAATAATATTCAAATCATTTATTTATCCCTTATATGGATTTAAAATAAGTTTTCTAGAAACTTTTATATGTTTCATGCATTTTGAATCCTTCAGGGATTTTGTCAAGTGACAATATTCAACATTTCATATGTGACATCTTATAATGTCTGGACTGCAAATCAAATAAGTTTTGTGATTACCAAGATGCACCCTTTTATGTCATTTGATAAATATTTCTATGTCAGCATGCTTAGATAAACGTATAATTCAGATCCTCGCAATCTTTTACAATATTGCGTCAATAATATATTAAAGATATTATTGATGATATATAATTTCTTATCGATTCACAATGTGAAATAATATTTTGAGATCTCATCACTTCATTATTTTCAGGTACTTGAACCTCTTATAAGATTTCATGAAGTATTATGTCGAAGACACTTTATGAGCATATTGCCTTTTTATTATGATCATTTTCTTCTTATCCTTTATAACGATTATTTCATTTGAAATCGATTGGTCTACCACACTTTACATATGCGTATACTTTGTCCTTTAGAGATACACAATAGGAGAACTTATAGCTTAAATATGAGATTAAATTTGAGACAGATGATGCGCTTTCGGCATTTGACATGAATTATCTTTTGAATTAGGATATGATGATAATTCTTAGCATATTATATAGCTACTTACAATCTCCCCCTTATGTTAGTAAAAATAACATAGATCCTCCATTTTTTTTGAGAAATCCATCTTTGCACATCCTGGTATATCCATTAGTCGTATACCATCCATCAAAATTCTTAGATGAAAAATGTGTGGTTCCTGACTCATAACCAATGATGAGGGGGAACTAAAATTTATTTATTTGATCCATACAAGTACTTTTATATATAATATATCATATTTCAAACCACCGCATGAAATTTTATTCACATTAGCAGTGATTCAGCTATTTATCGAAGGTATTCAATGCTAAACCAACATTATCAAGATGAATTTTCTTAGTTACACAATTTGAAAATTATGCTCTTAACTCAATTTTATTGAGAAATAAACTATATGAATGTCAAACTACATGTTGACAGTAAATGGATATGTGATCATCTCATTGATGCATCTCTTCAACGTATCACATAATAGGTGAACGAGCTCATATTCACCTTTTATACTTTTTAAAATTTAGGAGATCCAACCACAACATTAGTTGGTCCAACCAACTTATCAAGAGAACAAGCAATATTAAAAACTCATGAAAAATTTTCTAATTCTTCAATATATGTTTAATACTCAATATGCACAACTTTTAAATGTTGCAGTCATCTGTGTCAACGTATGAACTTTTATACTGGTAAACATCAAGTTTACCATGACATGTGATTTTTACTTTAGTAATCTTCTTGTTTACTGTGACAAAAATTTTGTATTAATAAACAATAAACTCTTAGTTTATTATGGCATATGATCTCATCATGCTTGGGTAACTTTTTACATTTGTGTTTCTTACCATAAAAACTTGGAGATGTTTAATCTTTCAATTATTCTACCTCTTCTAAAGGTGGATTGTGATATCTTCAACTAAGAATATGTTCGAATTTATATATAGTTACATTCACCCCCAAGGTATATATCTATATTTAGAATAATCAAAATTCTCATTTTCGAGAAATGAAATATAATTGTGTCTTAAACCTATCAAATTATGATAGCTTATAACCTCTTTTAAGATATTTCTACTTAAGTAGCAAATCGAGGCATACACATAACATAGAAAAATTTTCTCTAACATATTTTTCAGAGTTACCTTACTTCAAAGAATTTACTACTTCATGAGCTTGTGAAGTACTATAAATTTTAGTTATTTGTCTTATTTGATACTTATAATGCATTGATACCACATTTACTTTAGGAAATAGAACATATTCAGTAGGATAAGTTTTATGACTTTTTATCAAAAAATTATTATTTGTCTTAGACATCATTATATCATCAATATGATGCATTGAGATTCAAACTCAAAGTCTTATCCATGTAAAGACGTCTTAGGAATAAATCAATAAAATTTAATCCAACATCTTATCATTGTGGTGCACCGAGACTCTAACTTAATGTCTTAACTCTTTTAATAAATTATCACTTTGTGTGATTGTAGATATTTTGCAGACTATGTAGCCACCTCGATATACCATTTAAACCAAATACTTGGATGGTTAAAGCTTCTATGTTCTGACCACACAACTCTGAAGACCATATCAAAAAACAACAACAAAGTATCACTAGTTGACTAAAACACGTACATAATGATTACATATAGATATATTCATCCAAATTTAAAGGAACATAAAAAATATACTTATATTATATAGTAGAGAGATAAAACTCTTGGTAGATGTCTGGGAGTTGAAATTTAATAAAATAACCAACAACAATGTGCCTTGAGAACACCTCTCCACAATTATTTTGCCAAGTTTCCTTCTGTTGATTCAAGTGATGCAAAGATATATGTTGTTCTCCCAAACACTTAAATTTCTATGTGGGTAACGACATATTAGTTTTCAGAATAAAAAAATTCTTGAAGATGAATACTAAACATATATTAGAGTATCGTGTTGATAACGTGTTATGAAATATAAAGTAAAGAAGAAGAAGAATGGAGAGAGAAGAGAGAATAATTTTTTATTTCTCAATGAGAATGAGGGGTGAATGGGGGGGGGGGGGGATTTACAATAAAAAGAACCCCTTTATAGGGAAAAGTCCTCCTAATTTATCTCTAAAAGATAGGCATTTCATCTCTTGATAAATGCTCGTTAAATCTTAATAGATACTCATATATCTCGATAGATATTCACTAAATCTCGATAGATAATTTATCTTGATAGATATTCACTATATCTTGATACACATTTACTATGGTGTAAATACATTTATGACAGAATACAAAGTATTATTTACTTCCTCCATTTTATAATAGTTGACTCTCTTTCTAAAAATATTGTTTCAATTTGGTTGTCTCATTTATGAAATCGAGAGAATTTTATTATGTTCTTCCAATATTATCTCTTTTATTAAATGATTACATAAAGTGTATTAACTCAAAATTATATTTTTGAAGCATAATTAATAAGACTAATTTGGTAAAATAAGCTCCTAATAAATATTAAAAAAAAATGAGTGTTAAGTCAACAAGGGCAAACTTTTTTTAAAATGGAGGGAGTATTAAGCTATCCTATTTATTATTTATTTTTTGAGAATCGTACAGCATTATGAAATCATTACAAACTTTAATTTTGTATTAAAAACTAGTTGGAATAGTTTTTTTGAGCTAAAGTGATTATTATTAAAGATATTTGGAGATTTAATTAAAAGATAATTTAATAAGTGGCAAGAAGGGACTAATAACAAAAGTTCAAGTAGAACAAAAATAATAAGGGCAAAAATAAAAATATATTAGAAAAAGACACCACTAATTGTCATGTGTGACCATATTACTTGACAAAAAAACGAAATACCTAAAATGTCATTGTAAGAACTATCAAAAATGTATATTCTCTCTTATAGTATATACTAGTTCCACGAGGCCCATGCTAAGCTTGGCCTAAACTCAAGATATAAAACAACTAATTTTAATTTAAAACATAATTTGTTATATATTTTTTACTTTAAAAATAATACAATCTAATGATATGTCAAACATGTCTTGTTAATAAATTTTCCTACTTATTAAAGTTTTTAATACATAAGTAGATAATTTTTAAGAAAAAAAATATTTGTGAGTACGATAGTATTGTCAGAGAATTAGAATATATCAAAGGGCCACAAGCAATTCAATATTTTATAAAATAACATGATTTAAAATAATTAAATAATTATAATTTGACGAAATTCATAAATAAAAACTATTTATATTTTTATGATTTTGTGGGTATCTAATTGTTTACTTATATATAAAAATAATTTTCTTTTGATATTTATTAAGTTTTAATTTCGTTCTTTATTTCATGTAGCAAGAGTTTTTGTATAATTTATTTTTTTCATCTTATAAAATCATCTAATATAGCAAAATATTCAATGAATTCAAGTTTATATTATATATTATAACCTTAATTTAGAGCTTTTACACAAATTATTTTCTTTCTTTTTTGTTTTTTTTTGGTAAGCATGGTTATATTAACAGGCAGAAAGAGCTAGGTTACATCTTCTACCAGAGCTTGGTCTGGTTCCAAAATAAAAGATTCATGAATGTTTACACATAAGTTGGTATTTCTAAAATACAGAGTTCCTGGTATGTCTGCCCAGACATGCTTTAAAGCAAACACAGGAGGAACTGCAAAAATCTTTGTTGTCCTAAAAACTTCCTTCCTAGCTCCTTCTTTTTCCATGATATCTGCAACACTGTTCTATCTATAATAGTAATGGACCACTGCTGGATGGCCCAATCTTCTCAGCACAAATCTGCAAGCATCCAAAATGGGGTCATAAAGTAGATTCCCTTGTTTTAGCTTGTGTATTACCTCTATTGAGTCTCTGTTGATCTCAATTTGGGTGAGATTATGGAGTTTAACAAGTTGGAGTCCTTCAAGGAGAGCCAAAATTTCCATATGGTTGATGGTTGTGATGGGGTATCCTTTATGGAAGCCAATAATCCAATCGCCTTTGTTGTTGCGAATCACTCCTCCTATGCCCCCAGTACCCGAGTTTTCTAAGCAAGAACCGTCAGTGTTGAGTTTGAAAGTAGTTTGGATTGGCGGGTTCACTTTTAAAGATAAGGTGGTGGTGTGGGATTGGGAGGAAGCGATGTTGAAGGATAGGTGGGAAAATTCAGTAGCCGCACCATAGGCTTTGCTAAAAGAGGGGGAGGGGGTCATTAGAGTTATTGAAGAGTTTGGCATTCCTGCAAAGCCAAATTTCTCAAAGGCAGAAGATTAGGAGAGTCTGGAGGCTTATACATTTATTGAAGGCCTTACCCTTAGACCATTTAATGATGGTTTCAAGCAAGTATTGGTCGTGGGTTTGTTGGAGGATAGTGGGGAGAGGGGAGAGTTTGTTACTTAAAGGAGCCCAGATGCTTTGGTTGTTCTGTGTAACGACCTAAAAATTTAATGAAATATGTAAAATTTGTGATTTTATGTGATTTGACTATTTTACCCCTCCCCGTAGTTGCATTATAATATTTTTGGGGTGTGGAAGTGATTGGCATGATTTTCGATGTATTTTAGTAACATTTATGCAATATTGTGGTTTTTTATGGCTCTGAGAGCCTTATTTTGGACTTATGTGGATATCTTTTGATCTGTATGATGAATGACAGAACGAACTGCGCCAGCAGCTCTGAAATATGGATTTTAGGCTAGATAAATATTTTGTTCGGGCTCCGATGCACCCGAGCTCATTTCGACCTATTGGCCGAAAAGTTGGAAAATTACAAATATGGGTGTGGGATCCACATTTGAGCGAAACAACATCGGATGGAAAATATGAATTCACCAATAGATTCGGAATGTCAAAATTAGGGTGTTAGCATGTTTGTTATGATTTTACGGCTTTTAACTCTCATTTCGACCCTCGATTTGGAAAATTGTGATTTTGGGTTTCGGAGGTCAAATTTGTGAAAATGACATTTTTTGGAAAATCTGATATCTTCATCGCATCCGGAACGTTGAATTTGGTATGATTGCATAGTTTTTTTGTGTATATCGGACTCCGAACGAATCCCGGACACCCCATCAAAGTCCGATCAACCAACAAAAAAATACTATTGCAGATTTTCTGCAAAAAATAACAGTTTTTTTCACCCTTTTGGCCCATTTTGCTCATTTTCATCTTGACTCTTGAGAGCTAAACCCTAAAATAGTGTGGGAGCTTAAAATTAAAGTTTGTGGGAGCTTAGAAAGCTAGATTAACACCTATTTCTTGATTTTATTATGAATTTAAGGTAAGAATTCACTAATGTCTTAATAATTTCTTGACAAATTTTTCAAAACATCAGAAATCTTATGACTTGATTTTAAATCCCATTTTCACCCATTTTCACTTGAATAATATTTTTATCTTATAATTACTAGTTTTTTATCAACTTAACCTCCAAAACAATTCTGATTCTTGATTTTAACCCAGATTTCAAAGATTTTACCCGGTAAAGCTTAAAAATATTTTTTCTTTGATTTGAACCCCATTTTTTACTTGATTTAACTTGGGTTTTCAGCTAGAGGTTCCTAAAAATATGGGGAACATTTTTTTGAAGTAAAGTTCTGATTTTTCCTTCTTTTTTGAAAACCCATTTTGGGGGCCCATTTTGACCCCGAACTAAAAATAGTCAATATAGGTGTCGCTAGTTTTGTTTTGACGTATATATTTCATATTTAATATTTTTAGTAGAGTTTGAGATTGTTCATGAAAAGTAAGGTCATGGGTTCAAGTGTAGCGGACCAATTTTAGTTTTGGAGGTAGGTTATCATTTAACTCTTTAGACTAAGCTGGGTAGTATATGATGATACAAAATTCATGTTAAGGGTGAGAACTAATCATAAAAAATGTCTATCTATGTGTTGTGCCCGTGTAGGGCCTATATGTGATGTGTTGTCGAATTGAGTTATTATGTGATGTGTTTGACCGTGTGGGGTCTTATGTGATATTGATAGCATTGAATACATGTGAATAATTATATTGTGTTGTTTAATGTGGTACCATTGGTGTATTGTGATTAATAATACTTTATTGGCATATGAGACGTGGAAATTCATGGATGAAACTAAAATAATAAGTAGATATTGGCTCATGTGGTTGTGGGAATGTATTATTGTGGTTGGTTGTGGAAGTATATCATGTGATTAGTTGTGGAAATACTCATTGTGATTGGTTCTGAGAATTACATCTTCATATCATACTCATTTATGAAACATTGGTACCACCGTGGCAACATTTGAGAAACACTAGCAACACCTTTTTAAAAAAATATTGTAACACCTTATAAAACCCTTTTCGAGGGATATGCCAAAAAAGAGATATGAGATATATGGATTGTATATGGGTTGATGAACCCTCTGTGGGTCCTACATTGGGAAGCTTTAGATCCGTAGGTGTATACAGGGATTGTGCAACGATCCCAGAGGTTGTGCGACGACCTCGTGCATCATCATCATCATCATCAAATAAATTGCACTTACTTTATTGTGTTTATGTCGTGTTGTATTGCCTTATTGACTTGTCATCTATGTATTTGTCTTACCTCTCTTTACTTGTATTTGATGATCTTATATCTACATGTTCTCTCTTATTCTATTTATATGTGACATAATGTATACTTGTGTTCAATATCCTGATGTGTTGTTGTAATATATGTGAGATATATTAAAACTATTAGTGCAAGCGGTGTGGGCTACCATTGTGGGACATTTTATGATTGTAGGTGACGTGCCCTTAGTGTATATTTTTTATGCTTTATTTACTACTTTGCTTGGTCGGCCTATGATACCTACTAAGTATAAGTGGACTGTACTCATACCTACTCTGCCCCTTCAGTGCAGGTCTTAGCTTGAGTAAGCCTCATCTTCATTGACTCAAGCTATTGTTGGAGCTTCCAAGGTAGCGTATTGGACATTCATGCATCCAAAGTTCACCTCTATCTTTTTATAGTTATTATGTCTTTATTAGTATTCAGAGATAGTTATTATTCCTTTGTGGTTATTTTTTTGATACATTTGACTCTTGGATTGTATTAGTAGTTCTTACACTATTGACACCTGGTTTTGGGCATGATTGGTATTTTGGATAAATTCTTTCTGCATTATCATGATTACTTATATGATTCGGCTTCATTCGAGAGGCTTTACCATGGGATATTTATGTCTTTTATTCTTTTCATATTAGTTTCGATAATTGGCTTACTTGTTAGGTATACTGCGACAAGTTCCATCTTGACCCTTATTTTTTGATTGCGACAAATTGGTATCAGAGAAGCCAGGTTTCATTGGTCTCAATGGTGTAAGAATGAGATGTCTAATAGGGTCTCTCGGATCGGTACGTAGACGTCCGTATCTATCTTCGAGAGGCTATAGGACGTCTTTAGGAAACTTCCCTCATTTTATTGTTTATCGTGCGAAGTTCTTTCATACCTTGTATTCTGAGTTGTGTTTCACTCTTTCTACACGAATGGAGTTGCTTATGCTACTATCAGTTGAGAGATATTATGAGAAATTAGTGGATACTATTTGTCGATTGTAGGCTTGTTGATGCTCCTGAATTGTCATGGGATCAGTTTGTTGATACCTTTCTGGAGAGATACCTTTCAGTTTGAGAGATCGTATGCGGGATGAGTTTGATCATTTGGAGCAGGGCTTCATGACAGTTGTTGAGTATGAGGAATGCTTTCATACCCTATCCAGATATTCCTATAATAGTATTTCCACCGAGTTTAAGTAGATACAAAGTTTGTAAAGGGTTTGGATGTCTCTCTTTAGTTGGCTAAATCTTAGATGATTGTGATTAGGGATTCTTCTTAGAGTATTGTGGATTATGCTAAGATGACAGAGGGTATTCTTTGTGCATCTTAGGGAGGCACCAAAAGGGTACGCCATTTTGGTAAATTCAGGAGTCGAATCTCTCGAGGTAGAGATTTTAGAGGTTCTCGTGGATGTTATGGTAGGCCAGTGCAGGTGACTTTATAGATTTCAACTGGTGGATTTTCTAGTTCAGCTGTTCAGAGTGACCGTTCGGGCTTAGTTGTACTTTAAATGTTGAGACTGGTCATAGAAGTTGCTATGTGTGTGATGAGGTTGGCCATGTGGCTAAGGACTGTTCTTGTCGTGTGTTTAGAGCCACTTCTATTTCAGCTCTGAGAGGTAGGGGTTCTACCAAATATGCAATAGGTAGAAATGGTAGAGCCGTGTTGGTGGTCGTGAGGCTACTCAGTGATGATAGGCGATATTACGCGCCTATATCAATATATTTTGCCCATATTTTAGCCTAGTTTTGAGAACAAATTATATATTTCATGCACTCTTAGTCCTTTTTCCTGTAAGTGAGCTAACGAACATGATTAGCAAAGTTTCAGGTGTAAATGATGCAGAATTCAGCATTTTATGGATTACTTGACGCCAAAGAAAGCTTCACGAAAGGAGAAAAGGAAGCTTGGACGCCTAAGGACCAAAAGTGATGCATGGAAAATTTGTCCCGGGCTAAAACAACATTTCTGAAGACTTTGGGGACTTGCAGTAACTTATTTGGATTAGGATAATGATACATTAACCTAGTACAATTGGGTTAAGTATTTCATTAGTTTATTTGGATTTGGAAAATGATACATTAACCTAGTACAATTGGGTTAAGTATTTCATTAGCTTAGTAGGATTTGGTTAGATATTTCATTAGCTTAGTAGGATTAGGATATGGGTATTATAAATACCCTATCATGCTAGAGATTTTTATTCATCATTCAAATATACATTCTACTTCTCAATTCCGAATTATTCCTTTAATTCTATTTTCTTCTTCTATTCATCTATTCATAATTTCCGCAACAAGAGAATCGTTACTTTGCCTAGTAATTCACGCCTAAACGCCTACCACTTTTGCGCTACACGAAATTCATCATTATTGTGGTATAACAACAATGCCAATTGTGATTTCCTTCGCACTCATGGGTAACTAAACCTCTCTGTTGGGGTTATGGAAGCCGAATGAGATACTATCTATCACTATGAGTTTGTGAGTTCGTGACACGTATGCTGCTTATATCATTATTCTGTTCATCTTAATCTAAATTCTTTGTGGTTGCAAACGCAAGAATACGCCAGTATAACATTTAACTTGTTCGAAAGAAAGGTTATTTGTCTAGAAAAGAGATAGTGTCAAGGTAGTAGGGTCCCATCCCCTATTAAACAGTTAGTGCCGTAACTGGATTAACCTCTTGGAGAATTCGTACCGTTAGACACGCTTTAAGCTCGAAAGAGTTAAAGTGAAATAATCCTCGAATAGGTCGAAAGACGCCTAGATTTACCATCGAATACAATTCTCTATAAGCACATACATGTCTGAATTCTACACACTCATAGCCAATAGAGACGTATAACTCAGAAGGTGGACATAACCCCAACACTTCAATTCTCATTGTTTTACAACATACTAAACATTCTTTCTTTTTACTTTGCTATTTTCAGTTTTTACTCTAATATTTTGGTTACACATTACAATCCCCCCTTTTTAGGAGACTTGCACTAAAAGTCTAGTAATCGTTGCTTACTTGTTGACCAAGCTATTCCCTGTGGGATCGATACCCAACCCAGGTTGGGTTCTATATTTGACTACGACCGCTTTACACTCCCACGAGAGCTGTAGATTGAGCGTTATCAAAAATTCGCGCCGTTGTCGGGGAATACGAGTGTCAATCAAGTTTGTGATAATTACTAGACCCTTTGGTCAAAGATTCTCGTACTTTTACTTTTAGTTTTTGTTTTTGTTCTCTGCAGGTTTTTATTCAGTGCATGCCCCATACTCGAAGTTCTGGTCAACCGTTATTACCTATCAATCCTGAACCACAATGTATTGGCAGAATGGAAGCACAAGCAGAAATCGAAAGGATGGCTGCTCAACAGGAACAGACGAGATTAGCCGCTCTTGCCGCCGCTCAAGTTCAACAACAAAACATTGATAACCCTGGGCGAGCAACAAATCCTAACAATGAGGATTTAGGTGATGATGAGTTACTAAACCCAAGGCGTGATGCTGAAATCATAACACCTGCCAACAGAAGAGGTCGTCAAGCTCGGTTTAGGTATGATCGCCAACCCATGCAACCAGCTTTTGATGACGATGATGATGATCTTGATGGAGCCGGAGCCACAGGAGCCATTATTCCTCCACCATTAGCGCCTGGAGCCAAGTTCAACATCACAAGCACCATGATTCAGTTATTGCAACTCAAGGGATTATTTGGTGGACCAGCAGGCGATGATCCGAATATGCATCTCATCAACTTTATTTCTACATGCAAGTCGTTTGACAATCCTGGTGTTGGTCAGAATGCAATTCGATTACGTCTATTCCCATTGTCTCTGTCTGGGGAGGCAACTCTATGGTTAAATGGGCTGACTCCTGATTCTATTACAAATTGGAGGCAATTGAGAGACGCTTTCCTAGAAAGATTCTTTCCGCCATCCAAAAGAGCACAATTGCGAGATGAAATCAGCAACTTTCGTCAGCTTCCCACTGAAGCTCTTCATGAAACATGGGAGAGGTTCAAGACAAAGCTAGCGAGATGCCCAAACCATCATATGACTAATGTTCACCTAATGGAGATATTATATAGAGCCTTGAATTCAATAGCTAAACCAGTGGTGGATAATGCAACTGGAGGATCTTTTATGGACCTCACCTTTGGTCAAGCAAGCAATATGCTAGATCGTATGACGAAGCAAAGTAGAGCTTCGCATACCAGGGATTCTGAGGTAGCAAGCCCCACTTTATCTATTGGCATGACTGCAGACCAAAGAAGAAGAGAAGAAGAACGTGATCAAGATATGGCGCATATGAAAACACAAATGGATCTTCTTGCAAAGCATTTATTACCAGGGAAGACCGAAAAAGTGAAAGCTATTGCATCAAAAGGAAGAGACGAATCTGATTCGGAAGAAGAAGCCAACTACTTGAACAATCAGGGGGGTTTTCGTGGGAATACCCAAGGAAACCAAGGTCGGAACTATTATGATAAATCTAGAAACAAGGACCAAGGTAGTTGGAAGAACGAGAATGAAAAGAGTGGTTTGTACGTTCCCTCGGGTAGACGTGACACCACCACATCTAATTCTGGAAGTATGGAAGACATGATGACTAAATTATTGAAAGGAGTGGAAGCAACGAGCGCGGGAGTAACAGAGGTAATTAATGATTTGTCCTCCACGAAACAATTAGTTGATTCACATTCCACTTCAATCAAGCAAATAGAGCAGCAATTGA
Source organism: Capsicum baccatum var. pendulum (assembly GCA_030864225.1). Taxonomy (NCBI): domain Eukaryota; kingdom Viridiplantae; phylum Streptophyta; class Magnoliopsida; order Solanales; family Solanaceae; genus Capsicum; species Capsicum baccatum. The sequence continues at coordinate 176,010,238 of CM061554.1, forward strand.
GCCAACTTTCATCAGCACTCAATCAAAGAAAGGCCGGCACTCTACCTAACAATACTGTGCAAAACCCAAGAAATGATGGGTCATGCATGGCCATCACTACCAGAAGTGGTAAGGTGCTGGAAACTTTAGCAAAAGGTAAGCAAGCGATTGACGAAGCTGCGGACTTGGATGGCAACACAATAGGAGACGAGTCCGCGGAAGACGTCAAGGACGTCACACCTAGGGACGTGCAGCCTGAAAAAGTGGAAAAATGGAAGAAAGAGGAGAAGAAAGCCGTGGAGAGAACAATTCCATACCCACCACCACCTTTTCCCCAAAGATTGAAGAAGGTGGCGGATGACACGAAGTTTAGCAAATTCATGACTATGTTAAAGCAGCTGACCATTAATGTTCCATTGGTGGAGGCACTTAAACAAATGCCTGGGTATGCAAAATTTATGAAGGATATTTTGACAAAGAATCGGTCAGCAAGTTATGAGTTGAAAGAAGATGTTCATCATTGCAGCGCAATCGCTACCCGAACGATAGTTCAGAAGAAGGCCGACCCCGGAGCTTTCACTATTCCTTGCACCGTTGGATCTTTGAATTTTGCCAAAGCATTATGTGACTTAGGAGCCAGCATCAATTTGATGCCATTATCAATCTACAAGAAGTTGGGGTTGGGTGATCCTACTCCAACCAATATGAGGCTCTTCATGGCGGATAGGTCGGTAAAATGACCTGTTGGTATTCTATGTGATGTATTGGTAAAGGTTTCTTCATTCATCTTTCCGGCAGGATTTGTTATTTTGGATTGTGAGGCAGACTCAGAAGTTCCCATAATCTTGGGGCGCCCTTTCCTTGCTACAGCAAGTGTGCTCATTGATTTGAGAGCTAATGAGCTTTCATTCCGAATAAATGACGAGGTAGTTCGCTTTGATATTTGCAAATCAATGAAGCAACCCAAAGATCTGAGTGTATTTTCGGTGGCTGATGTTTTCTTTGATGATAAGAAAGAATTTCTTGAAGAAAAGCAAATTATTGATGACCCTTTGGCGGTTGTGCTCATGAATGGAGAGACTGAGGATGCTGAAAATTGTGAAGAAACTATTTGTGCTCTATCGGGATTAGGGACATATCGCTATGCTCCCAAGAAGCTGGACCTTGATCTCAAGAATCGACCCACACCACCAGCTAATCCATCTATTGAAGAGCCACCCACATTAGAATTGAAGGAGCTGCCAAGGCATTTAAAGTATGCATTCCTAGGAAGTGGAAACACACTTCCAGTCATTGTAGCAGCAGAATTGGGTGAGCAACGAGTTTCATCTCTCATTTCTATTTTACGGAAGTACATTAGAGCCATTGGATGGACCATTGCGGATATTATTGGTATTCCACCTGGGATTTGTACACATAAAATTCAGCTTGAAGAGAATTGCACACCCAACATTGAGCATCAAAGACGTCTAAACCCACCTATGCAAGAAGTGGTGAAGAAAGAAATTATCAAGTGGTTAGACGTGGGGGTTGTGTATCCAATCTCTGATAGTACATGCGTAAGCCCGCTACAATATGTTCCCAAGAAAGGAGGCATGACGGTGGTCGTAAATGCGAAGAATGAGCTTATCCCACTCAGACCCGTCACTGGATGGAGAGTATGCATGGACTACCGAAACCTGAATTCTTGGACACTCAAAGATCACTTTCCAATGCCATTTATGGACCAAATGCTAGATCGATTAGCGGGGAAAGGATGGTTTTGTTTCTTGGACGGTTATTCAGGCTATAATCAAATTTGTATTGCTCCCGAAGACCAAGAGAAGACAACGTTTACATGCCCATATGGTACGTTTGCTTTCAAACGTATGCCATTCGGGTTATGTAACACACCAACCACCTTTCAACGCTGTATGATGTCTATTTTTTCTGATATGGTTGAAGATACTTTGGAGGTATTCATGGACGATTTCTCAGTTATTGGTGAGTCTTTTGAAGTGTGCTTGGCAAACCTAAGCATGGCATTGCAAAGATGTGTAGAATTCAACCTAGTGCTGAATTGGGAGAAGTGCCACTTCATGGTAAAAGAAGGTATCGTTCTTGGGCACAAAATCTCCGAAAGAGGGATTGAGGTTGATCGAGAAAAAATAGAGGTTATTGAGAAGCAACCCCCTCCAATTTCAGTGAAGGGAGTTCGTAGTTTTCTCGGCCATACAGGTTTCTATCGTCGGTTCATCAAAGACTTCTCCAAAATTGCTAGTCCATTGTGCAAACTCTTGGAGAAAGATGCGAAGTTTGACTTTAATGAAGATTGCTTAAAGGCATTCGAATGCCTCAAAGGAAAACTCATTGAAGCCCCTATCATGGTAGCACCAGATTGGTCTCTCCCGTTCGAAGTCATGTGTGATGCTAGTGGTGTAGCCGTTGGAGCTGTGCTTGGTCAAAGAAAGGAGAAATTATTTCATCCTATCTACTATGCGAGTAAGGTCCTAAATGAAGCCCAAAGGAACTACACTGTGATAGAACAAGAGCTCCTAGCGGTTGTGTATGCGTTTGAGAAGTTTCGTGCCTATTTATTGGGTACTAAGGTGATCGTTCATACAGACCATGCAGCTCTCAGGTATCTAATGACAAAGAAGGATGGAAAACCAAGATTAATTCGATGGGTATTGCTGCTGCAAGAGTTCGATTTCGAGGTCAAAGATCGAAGAGGTTGCGAGAACCAAGTGGCCGACCACCTATCTAGACTCGAGAATGAGCATGTGGCGCAACCTGAAATTCAGATTGATGATGCATTCCCTGACGAGGAGATATTAGCGACAACAATGGACAAATTACCATGGTATGCCGATTTTGCAAATTTCGTGGTGAGTAATGTGATACCTGCTAATTTATCTTACCGCCAAAGGAGGAAGTTTATGCATGACGTACAACACTACTATTGGGATGAGCCATATTTGTTTCGACGATGTGCGGATGGTATTATTCGACGATGTATATCCCATGTAGAGGTGCCTAATATTTTGAAAGCATGCCACACTTCCCAAGTTGGAGGACATCATGCAGGCAATCGGACGGCAAAGAAAGTATTGCAAAGTGGTTACTATTGGCCTTTGATATTTAGAGATGCCTATGACTTTGTTAGAAGGTGCGACCAATGGCAGCGTCAAGGTGCTATTTCGAAACACCATGAGATGCCCATGTCTAAAATTCTTGAGGTAGAACTCTTTGATGTGTGCGGCATTGATTTCATGGGTCCATTCGTGAATTCGTTTGGAATGAAGTACATCTTAGTTGCTGTAGATTATGTCTCAAAATGGGTTGAAGCTGTAGCGTTGGCCGACAACGAGGGAAAGCATGTTGTAGCATTTTTGAAGAGGAATATCTTCTCTCGCTTTGGAGTACCACGAACTATCATAAGTGATGGAGGATCTCACTTTTGCAACAAGCTATTCAAATCCATGTTGGCCAAGTATGGTGTCAAGCAACATAAGGTAGCCACGCCTTATCACCCATAAACGAGTGGAAAAGTAGAGGTTTCCAACCGGGAGATCAAGCAAATCCTTGCGAAGACGGTAAATGCTAATAGGAAGGATTGGTCTCAGAAGCTAGATGATGCACTATGGGCTATAGGACTGCATTCAAAACACCCATCGGCATGTCCCCTTATCAACTAGTTTATGGGAAGGCTTGTCATTTACCCATTGAGCTCGAACATAAGGCATTGTGGGCGTTGAAACAATTGAATTTGAATTGGGATGATGCAGTGAATCTGAGATTGGAGCAGCTGAACGAGTTGGATGAATTCCGTCTTCATGCTTATGAGAGATCGGACCTATACAAGGAGCGGATGAAGAAGTATCATGATCAGCGGATTATTCGACGAAACTTTCAAAAGGATGATATGGTGCTTCTCTTCAACTCTAGATTGAAGTTGTTCCCAGGTAAGTTAAAGTCTAAGTGGTCTGGTCCATACAAAGTTATCCAAGTCTACTCATCTGGAGTAGTTGAATTGGAAGACAATAATGGTGTTGTCTTCAAGGTGAATGGCCAACGTGTTAAACCTTATATCGGTCCTCTTGACTCGATGAATTATCTAGCCATCACTTATCTCAACGAAGTTTTAGTACTCGAGGTAACTACGTCGAGCCACGACAATAAATAAGGCGCTAGATGGGAGGCAACCCATCATTTATTGTTTGTCGTTTATCGTTTTTGTCTTTCTTTCATTCTAAGTACTTGTTTTGTTGTTAATTAATGAAAATCCAAAAATAAGAATCGTGCCACGACCAAAACTAAGGCGCTAGATGGGAGGCAGCCCATCGTACTAATCATTTTCATTGGTTTTTGAGTAAATGTAGGTGCAAGAAGTATTCAATGAGGAGATTGGTTTCAAATGACGATTTGGACGTAGTGTATGGTAAAGGTGGTAAGTTTGGAATAAAGATGCATAAGGCTATGGATTGAGCATTGCTCATGACAAAATAGGCATCGAGCAAGGCTAGGCCTAGGTAAAACTAGGCCACGAACAAGGCAACGCCTATACTATAGCCTAAGGTCTCGGATTCTAGTGTGCAAAGACATAGGCGCCGCCCATGCTCAAGTATGCTATAGCATAGGCGCCGCCTATGTAAAAGCATTTGGTCTCGGAATCTCATATGCCATGCACTAGGCGCCGCCTATGGTCCCTTTATGCATTACACTAGGCGCCGCCTATGCTAGCTTATGCTTTTCATTAGGCGCCGCCTATACCATGCTTAGGCAAAGCTAAAGGGTCTGCCTATGGTCCCTTTTTGTTTCCAAAACTGATTTTAAATGGGTCAAAACCCGACCCATTCTTTTCCTATATAAAGGGGACTTAGTCTTGAAACATAAACACATTGAAACTTGACCTAAAGGCGCCACACATCCACTCCAAATCATCTCAAAAGTTTTCTTTTTGCTCTTTCAATTCACAAGAACATCTCCAAAGGCTTCAATCACGTAAGTACTCTTTTATTCTTCATTTATTTCTCGTAAGTACTACATTGCTATGTCTATCATGAATTGATACATCTTGAAGAAATATTGGTGATGTTAAAGTGTTTGAATAGTTGATGCACAACCATGTGAGTGAACATGTACGTTAGGCTAATCTTAACTTGTTTTCGACTTGAATTTTGTTTTAATTGAAGTGTCATACTCTTTGCGGAATCGCTATGGTTATGAACATTGCATAGTCTTGTCACTTGTATACCTACATGTTAGGCTATCCCGTTCATCGGGATAAGACTTATAGTTGCCTTCCGACATAGGAGGTTGTAATTGTTGATAGAAACTATACCATGATGAAACCCCTATGTAGTAGTCTTGTTTTACCTAACATGAACGTATTGCAAAGGTTGCAAGAAGTGATACATCACTGATTTTCTTGTCGGAATATAGCTCCTTTAACGTATGTCGACAAAGTCTAAGTAATCGACCACTTTCACTTCACTGATTTGTATCAACGAACTTAAGTGTGGGGTGGTACACCAATGGCTTGTTTATAGATTGTTTCCATTGAGTTGATGCTAACATGAAATATCGTTTAAATCTCAGGAACAATGGCACCTAAAGCGAGACAAGATAAGGCTACCACATCCCAAAAGGGCAAGAAGAGAGGTCGCAAGGACCAAGGAGAATCATCCTCAATGCAATTACCCCGCCGAATGTTTGGAATAAAATGGGTTCTTCAGGAGGAAGCCAAAGAATGGTATAGGAACAACAAGGAAAGTAAATATGTTCATGTCGACTTGATCAACAAGGACAGCCTAGCGAAGAACAAACTGCGTATGTTGGCAAAAATCATGGCATTGAATCTGGATTTCATCTTCCGCGACATGGGAGAATGTAATCTTGATTTGACAAGAGAATTTTACGCCAACTGGTCGCCGAAAACCACAGGCAGCGAAGTCAAGATTCGGGGCCAAGTTTTACAGCTCAACGCGGATTTGATCAACTCCTTTCTTGGCTTACCTTCGGTCGATCCAGCACCATTCAAAGAGCTGTACAACAGACCTCCTTATAGAGCAATTCGACACACACTTTGTGGAAGTAGATCCATGAGAAGGTGGAGCAGGCACCAAGACATCGGACGGTACAACACCTTCCCCTATGCTCCTTTGAATAGTGAAGCAAGAATCTAGTTGCGCATTGTCAACTCATGCCTTATTCCTGGGACCCAATACACCAAAATAACAAGAGATAGAGTGTGTTTGGTCTATGATTTGATGATGAATGTACCTATCAACATTGGGGAAATCATTCGCTCTACAATGCGGAAGGCCAGACTACACAAGAGGTCCCACTTCACTTTTGGTAATCTGTTGACAGCAATCTTGCGGAAGGAGGATATCGAAGAGGAACCAGCTGATCACAAACTCCCACATAACCCGAAGAAGGTTGATCTCACAAAGGTCAAAGATGCTGAAACAACACATGGTGTCAACCTTACTACTGCGGAGAGATATGCTCGAGATGAGAGTTTCTTCCGTCATCTTTATGGCATGACACGGTTCACAATGATGAGTGGAGGTCGTGTTCCAACTGCTGCAGAGCTCCAACAGCTGGACCATGACTATCCAATGAATATGCATGCACGGGAGATGTGTGGAGTAGGCACATACTTTGAGGAACCTCTAGACGATGATGTGCCGACCGATGATGATCGACGCTTGCCAGATTCTGACGTGGAGGAAAACTCTGACGACGACTCTTATGATGATTCTGACGAAGGGGGTATGACCCCCGACATTGAGGAAGAGTCCGACTGACCAGGTTCTTTGTATTTACTTTCCACTGAGGGCAGTGTCCCGTTTAAGTGTGGGGTAGCGGTATTGCATGCTATACTTCTCTACCGCATCTATGTTTGTTCACTTTGTTTGTTCACTTTGTTTACTTTGTTTTATTTGTTTCGTTTTTGTGTGTGTTTTTTTTGTGTTTTTTTTTGTTTAAGTTAAGTTTTTTTAGTAGTAATTTTTTTTACTTAGCTTCGCATGAAATTATTCTAATAGGCAGCATGAGATTATAACAAGAGTTTGTGCTAACATCATGACTATTGAGACGTTTAGGCTCTAATTGTGACTCATTATGTGATATTGCGTGGTTCAATTCCTTCACTTGTTGGGTCGAGAGTCTATACTACTTCCAATAAAGTCGACCATGTGCCTTGTGTGTATGAGATTAATAGTATATTCTATGTTTGTAGCTGATGCTAGAGCTTGCCTGGTATGTATGCAAAGCGAAAATAAGGAGTGTAAGTTTAGGAGATGATTTAGGCATTTCTTTGGCAACCTATACATGTTTACCTTCATTTTACCTACCCGTGGACATCATCCTAGTTAAACCCTTTTGAGCTTTTAGCCTATGTTCTTTGACAACCTCATATGAAAGCCTAATCCATTTTTTTTCAAGACCGTAATTTGATCCAAATTCCTAAGTGCTTTAACGTATAAAGTCATGTGACGAAATAAGAGAAAATTGGGTGAGTATGATGCTTTAGAATGTAATGGTGCTTGAATTTGTTATAAAAAAGAATTGCTATCATAAGAGGTATGTTATGAAAAGAAAAAAAAAGGAAAAGAAAGCTGAAAAGTGAGTTATGCTTAAAATTGAAAAACTAAAGAGGAGAACAAGGGTGGTAAAATAAAAGAAAAAAGAAAGGTTTGAAAGAAAAATGTTAATGATATAATGTGATGTATTAAAGCGCTTAGGAACATAGTCACTATTTCTGGCCAAAATAGTCCTACCCGTCCCTTAGCCTACATTACAACCATCAAAAGACCTACTTGATCCTAAGCCTAGCATTCTGACATTTAGTGGAGCATTACACTAAGGGCAAGCCTATGGTCATCAGTTGCTACATATGAATTCTTTGTGAGAGCGAGAGCAAGGATACTTTTATACCCATGTTTGAAAAAGATGATATACTTGTGAGTGATTATGGGTAATATATTGTGAGACACACATGGTTGATGAGTTTTGGGTAGTTGTATATGATTCCTTGTGCCTTAACTTTTGAATATGAGTTGACCACTATCACGAGTCTATACTAGATGTTAAACTGTTTCTACTAATGATCGGAAAACTACTCTTTGTTGATAATTGTTGTGCTTGTCTTGACGAATATTTTGTGTTGTTGCTGTAAAACCCTAAGTTGATGTTTAGATGGACATGATATTTTGTTCGAGGACGAACAAAGCTTTAAGTGTGGGGTGTTGATGATAGGTGATATTACGCGCCTATATCAATATATTTTGCCCATATTTTAGCCTAGTTTTGAGAACAAATTATATATTTCATGCACTCTTAGTCCTTTTTCCTGTAAGTGAGCTAACGAACATGATTAGCAAAGTTTCAGGTGTAAATGATTCAGAATTCAGCATTTTATGGATTACTTGACGCCAAAGAAAGCTTCACGAAAGGAGAAAAGGAAGCTTGGATGCCTAAGGACCAAAAGTGATGCATGGAAAATCTCTCCCGGGCTAAAACAACATTTCTGAAGACTTTGGGGACTTGCAGTAACTTATTTGGATTAGGATAATGATACATTAACCTAGTACAATTGGGTTAAGTATTTCATTAGTTTATTTGGATTTGGATAATGATACATTAACCTAGTACAATTGGGTTAAGTATTTCATTAGCTTAGTAGGATTTGGTTAGATATTTCATTAGCTTAGTAGGATTAGGATATGGGTATTATAAATACCCTATCATGCTAGAGATTTTTATTCATCATTCAAATATACATTCTACTTCTCAATTCTGAATTATTCCTTTAATTCTATTTTCTTCTTCTATTCATCTATTCTTAATTTTCGCAACAAGAGAATCGTTACTTTGCCTAGGAATTCACGCCTAAACACCTACCACTTTTGTTCTACACGAAATTCATCATTATTGTGGTATAACAACAATGCCAATTGTGATTTCCTTCGCACTCATGGGTAACTAAACCTCTCTGTTGGGGTTATGGAAGCCGAATGAGATACTATCTATTACTATGAGTTTGTGAGTTCGTGACACGTATGCTGCTTATATCATTATTCTATTCATCTTAATCTAAATTCTTTGTGGTTGCAAATGCAAGAATACGCCAGTATAACATTTAACTTGTTCGAAAGAAAGGTTATTTGTCTGGAAAAGAGATAGTGTCAAGGTAGTAGGGTCCTATCCCCTATTAAACAGTTAGTGCCGTGATAACGCTCAATCTACAGCTCTAGTAGGAGTGTAAAGTGGTCGCTAGCAAATATAGAACCTAACCTGGGTTGGGTATCGATCCCTCAGGGAATAGCTTGGTCAACAAGTAAGCAACGGTTACTAGACTTTTAGTACAAGTCTCGTAAAAAGGAGGGATTGTAATGTGTAACCAAAATATTAAAGTAAAACTGAAAATAGCAAAGTAAAAAGAAAGAATGTTTAGTTGGTTGTAAAACAATGAGAATTGAGGCGTTGGGGGTATGTCCCCCTTATGAGTTATACGTCTCTATTGGCTATGAGTGTGTTGAATTCCGACAAGCATGTGCTTATAGAAAATTGTATTCGATGGTAAATCCAGGCGTCTTTCGACCTATTCGAGGATTGTTTCACTTTTAACTCTTTCGAGCTTAAAGCGTGTCTAACGGTACGAATTCTCCAAGAGGTTAATCCAGTTACGACACTAACTGTTTAATAGGGGATGGGACCCTACTACCTTGATATTATCTCTTTTCCAGACAGATAACCTTTCTTTCGAACAAGTTAAATGTTATACTGGCGTATTCTTGCGTTTACAACCACAAGGAATTTAGATTAAGATGAAGAGAATAATGATATAAGCAGCATACGTGTCACAAACTCACAAACTCATAGCAATATATAGTATCTCATTCGGCTTCCATAACCCCAACAGAGAAGTTTAGTTCCCCATGAATGCGAAGGAAATCACAATTGGCATTGTTGTTATACCACAATAATGATGAATTTCGTGTAGCACAAAAGTGGTAGGCGTTTAGGCGTGATTTCTTGCAAGTAACGTTTCTCTTGTTGCAGAAATTAAGAATAGATGAATAGAAGAAGAAAAATAGAATTAATGGATTGGAAGAAGAGTTATAGAGTAATAGAATTAATGAGGAATGAATTGTAAGGTAGAATGTATATTTCAATGATGAATAAAAATCTCTAGCATGATAGGGTATTTATAATACCCATATCCTAATCCTTCTAAGCTAATGAAATACTTAACCAAATCCTACTAAGCTAATGAAATACTTAACCAAATCATACTAAGCTAATGAAATACTTAACCCAATTGTACTAGGTTAATGTAACATTATCCAAATCCAAATAGACTAATGAAATACTTAACCCAATTGTACTAGGTTAATGTATTATTATCCTAATCCAAATAAGTTAATACAAGTCCCCAAAGTCTTTAGAAATGTTGTTTTAGCCCGGGACAGATTTTCCATGCATCACTTTTGGTCCTTAGGCGTCCAAGCTTTCTTTTCTCCTTTCATGAAGCTTTCTTTGGCGTCAAGTAATCCATAAAATGCTGAATTCTGCATTATTTACACCTGAAACTTTGCTAATCATGTTCATTAGCTCACTTACAGGAAAAAGGACTAAAAGTGCATGAAATATATAATTTGTTCTCGAAATATGGCACAAATATGGGCAGAATATATTGATATAGGCGCGTAATATCGCCTATCATCAACACCCCACACTTGAAGCTTTGTTCGTCCTCGAACAAACTATCATGTCCCTCTAAACATTAACTTAAGGTTTTACAGCAACAACATAAAATATTCGTCAAGACAAGCACAACAATTACCAACAAAGAGTAGTTTTCCGATCATTAGTAGAAACAGGTTAACCTCTAGTATAGACTCGTGATGGTGGTCAACTCATATTCAAAAGTTAAGGCACAAGGAATCATATACAACTACCCAAAACTCATCAACCATGTGTGTCTCACAATATATTACCCATAATCACTCACAAGTATAGCATATTTTTTCAAACATGGGTATCAAAATATCCTTGCTCTCGCTCTCACAAAGAATTCATATGCAACAACTAATGACCATAGGCTTGCCCTTAGTGTAATGCTCCACTAAATGTCAGAATGTTAGGCTTAGGATCAAGTAGATCTTTTGATGGTTGTAATGTAGGCTAAGGGATGGGTAGGACTATTTTGGCCAGAAATAGTGACTAAGTTCCTAAGCACTTCAATACATCACATTGTATCATTAACATTTTTCTTTCAACCTTTCTTGTTTCTTTAATTCTACCACCCTTGTTCTTCTCTTTTGTTTTTCAATTTTAAGCATAACTCACTTTTCAGCTTTCTTTTCTTTTTTTCTTTTCATAACATACCTCTTATGATAGCACTATTTTTTTCATAACACATTCAAGCACCACTGCAATTTAAAGCATCATACTCACCCAATTTTCTCTTATTTCGTCACATGACTTTATACGTTAAAGCACTTAGGAAGTTAGATCAAATTATGGTCTTGAAAAAAATGGATTAGGCTTATATATGAGGTTGTCAAAGAACATAGGCTAAAAGCTCAAAAGGGTTTAACTGGGATGATGTCCATGGGTAGATAAAATGAAGGTAAACATGTATAGGTTGCCAAAGAAATGCCTAAATCATCTCCTAAACTTACACTCCTTATTTTCGCTTTGCATACATACCAGGCAAGTTCTAGCATCAGCTACAAACATAGAATATACTATTAATCTCACACACACAAGGAACATGGTCGACTTTATTGGAAGTAGTATAGACTCTCGACCCAACAAGTGAAGGAATTGAACCACACAATATCACATAATGAGTCACCATTAAAGCCTATACGTCTCAATAGTCATGATTTTAGCACAAACTCTTGTTATAATCTCATGCTGCCTATTAGAATGATTTTATGTGAAGCTAAGTAAAAAAAAATTTACTACTAAAAAAACTTAACTTAAACTAAAAAATGAAACACACAAAAAAAACGAAACAAATAAAACAAAGTAAACAAACATAGATGCGGTAGAGAAGTATAGCATGCAATACCGCCACCCCACACTTAAACGGGACACTGCCCTCAGTGGAAAGTAAATACGAAGAACCTGGTCAGTCAGACTCTTCCTCAATGTCGGGGATCATACCCCCTTCGTCGGAATCATCATAAGAGTCGTCGTTAGAGTTTTCCTCCACGTCGGAATCTGGCAAGCGTCGATCATCATCGGTCGGCACATCATCGTCTAGAGGTTCCTCAAAGTATGTGACTACTCCACACACCTCCCGTGCATGCATATTCATTGGATAGTCATGGTCCAGCTGTTGGAGCTCTGCAGCAGTTGGAACACGACCTCCACTCCTCATTGTGAACCGTGTCATACCATAAAGATGACGGAAGAAACTCTCATCTCGAGCATGTCTCTCCGTAGTAGTAAGGTTGACACCATGTGTTATTTCAGCATCTTTGACCTTTGTGAGGTCAACCTTCTTCGAGTTATTTGTGATCAGCTGGTTCCTCTTCGATATCCTCCTTCCACAAGATTACTGTCAACAGATTACCAAAAGTGAAGTAGGACCTCTTGTGTAGTCTGGCCTTCCGCATTGTAGAATGAATGATTGCCCCAATGTTGATAGGGACATTCGTCATCAATGCATAGGCCAAACACACTCTATCTCTTGTTATTTTGGTGTATTGGGTCCCAGGAATAAGGCATGAGTTGACGATGCGCAACCAGATTCTTGCTTCCCTATTCAAAGGAGCATAGGGAAAGGTGTTGTGTCGTCCGGTGTCTTGGTGTCTACTCCACCTTGCCATGGATCTACTTCCACAAAGTGTGTGTCGAATTGCTCTATATGGAGTTTTGTTGTACAGCTCTTTGAATGGTGTTGGATCGACCGAAGGTAAGCCAAGAAAGGAGTTGATCAAATCCGCGTTGAGCTGTAAAACGTGGCCCCGAATCTTGACTTCGCTGCCTATGGTTGTCGGCGACCAGTTGGCGTAAAATTCTCTTGTCAAATCAAGATTACATTCTCCCATGTCGCGGAAGATGAAATTCAGATTCAATGCCATGATTTTTGCCAACATACGCGGTTTCTTCTTCGCTAGGCTGTCCATGTTGATCAAGTCGACATGAACATATTTACTTTCCTTGTTGTTCCTATACCATTCTTTGGCTTCCTCCTCAAGAACCCATTTTATTCCAAACATTCGGCGGGGTAATTGCATTGAGGATGATTCTCCTTGGTCCTTGCGACCTCTCTTCTTGCCCTTTTGGGATGTGGTAGCCTTATCTTGTCTCGCTTTAGGTGCCATTGTTCCTGAGATTTAAACGATATTTAATGTTAGCATCAACTCAATAGAAACAATCTATAAACAAGACATCGGGGTACCACCCCACACTTAGGTTCGATGATACAAATCAGTGAAGTAAAAGTGGTCGATTACTTAGACTTCGTCGACATACGTTTAAGGAGCTATATTCCGACAAGAAAATCAGTGATGTATCACTTCTTGCAACCTTTGCAATACGTTTATGCTAGGTAAAACAGACTACTACATAGGGGTTTCATCATGGTATAGTTTCTATCAACAATTACAACCTCCTATGTCGGTAGGCAACTATAAGTCTTATCCCGATGAATGGGATAGCCTAACATGTACGTATACAAGTGACAAGACTGTGAAATGTTCATAACCATAGCAATTCCGCAAAGAGTATGACAATGCAATTAAAACCAAATTCAAGTCGGAAACAAGTTAAGATTATCCTAACGTACATGTTCACTCACATGGCTTTGCATCAACAATTCAAACACTTTAACATCACCAATATTTCTTCAAGATGTAGCAATTAATGATATACATAGCAACGTAGTACTTACGAGAAATAGATGAAGAATAAAAGAGTACTTACGTGATTGAAGCCTTTGGAGATGTTCTTGTGAATTGAAAGAGCAAAAAGAAAAATTTTGAGATAATTTGGAGTGGATGTGCGGTTCCTTTAGGTCAAGTTTCAATGTGTTTATGTTTCAAGACTAAGTCCCCTTTATATAGGAAAAGAATGGGTCGGGTTTTAACCCATTTAAAATCAGTTTTGGAGACAAAAAGGGACCATAGGCGGCGCCTTTAGCTTTGCCTATGCATGGTATAGGCGGCGCCTAATGCAAAGCATAAGCTAGCATAGGCGGCGACTATTGCAATGCATAAAGGGACCATAGGCGGCGCCTAGTGCATGGCATATGAGATTCTGAGACCAAATGCTTTAGCATAGGCGGCGCCTATGCTATAGCATACCTGAGTATGGGCGGCGCCTATGTCTTTGCACAGTAGAATCCGAGACCTTAGGCTATAGTATAGGCGTTGCCTTGTTCGTGGCCTAGTTTTACCTAGGCCTAGCCTTGCTCGATGCCTATTTTGTCATGAGCAATGCTCAATCCATAGCCTTATGCATCTTTATTCCTAACTTACCACCTTTACCATGCAATACGTCCAAATCGTTATTTGAAACCAATCTCCTCGTTGAATACCTCTTGCACCTATATTTGCTCAAAACCAATGAAAACGATTAGTACGATGGGTTGCCTCCCATCAAGCGCCTTAGTTTTGGTCGTGGCACGACTCTTATTTTTTGATTTTCATTTATCAAAAGAAAAAACAAAATATGATAAACTATAAATGATAAACGAAAAATGATGGGTTGCCTCCCATCTAGCGCCTTATTTATTGTCGTGGCTCGACGTAGTTACCTCGAGTACTTAGACTTCATCGAGATAAGTGATGGCCAGATAATTCATCGAGTCAAGAGGACCGATATAAGGTTTAACACGATGGCCATTCACCTTGAAGACAACACCATTATTGTCTTCCAATTCAACTACTCCAGACGAGTGGATTGGAGAACTTTGTATGGACCAGACCACTTAGACTTTAACTTACCTGGGAACAGCTTCAATCTTGAGTTGAAGAGAAGTACCATATCATCCTTTTGGAAGTTTCCTCGAACAATCCGTTGATCATGATACTTTTTCATCCGCTCCTTGTATAGGTCTGACCTTTCATATGCATGGAGACGGAACTCATCTAATTCGTTCAGCTGCTCCAACCTCAGATTCATTGCATCATCCCAATTCAAGTTCAATTGCTTCAATGCCCACAATGTCTTATGCTCGAGATCGATGGGTAAGTGACAATCCTTCCCATAAGCTAGTTGATAAGGAGACATGCCAATGGGTGTTTTGAATGCAGTCCTATACGCCCATAGTGCATCATCTAACTTCCGAGACCAATCCTTCCTATTAGCATTTACCGTCTTCGCAAGGATTTGCTTGATCTCCCGATTGGAAACCTCTACTTGTCCACTAGTTTGTGGGTGATAAGGACTTGCTACCTTATGTTGCTTGACACCATACTTGGCCAACACGGATTTGAATAGCTTATTGCAAAAGTGAGATCCTCCATCACTTATGATAGTACGTGGTACTCCAAAGCGAGAGAAGATATTCCTCTTTAAGAACGCTACAACACGGTTTCCTTCATTGTCCGCCAACGCTACAGCTTCAACCCATTTTGAGACATAATCTACAGCAACTAAGATGTACTTCATTCCAAATGAATTCACGAATGGACCCATGAAATTAACACCCCATACATCAAAGAGTTCTACCTCAAGAATTTTGGACATGGGCATCTCATGGTGTTTCAAAATAGCACCTTGATGCTGGCATTGGTCGCACCTTATAACAAAGTCATAGGCATCTCTAAATATCGAAGGCCAATAGTAACCACTTTGCAATACTTTTCTTGCCGTCCGATTGCCTGCATGATGTCCTCCAACTTGGGAAGTGTGTCATGCTTCCAAAATATTAGGAACCTCTACATGGGATATACATCGTCGAATAATACCATCCGCACATCATCGAAACAAATATGGCTCATCCCAATAGTAGTTTTGTACGTCATGCATAAACTTCCTCCTTTGGTGGTAAGATAAATTGGTAGGTATCACATTACTCACCACGAAATTTGCAAAGTCGGCATACCATGGTAATTTTTCCATTGTTGTCGCTAATATCTCCTCGTTAGGGAATGCATCATCAATCTGAATTTCAGGTTGCGCCACATGCTCATTCTCGAGTCTAGATAGGTGGTCAGCCACTTGGTTCTCGCAACCTCTTCTATCTTTGACCTCGAAATCGAACTCTTGCAGGAGCAATACCCATCGAATTAATCTTGGTTTTGCATCCTTCTTTTCCATTAGACACCTAAGAGCTGCATGGTCTGTATGAACGATCACCTTAGTACCCAATAGATAGGCACGAAACTTCTCAAATGCATACACAACCGCTAGGAGCTCTTGTTCTATCACGGTGTAGTTCCTTTGGGATTCATTTAGGACCTTACTTGTATAGTAGATAGGATGAAATAATTTCTCCTTTCTCTGACCAAGCACAGCTCCAACGGCTACACCACTAGCATCACACATGACTTCGAATGGGAGAGACCAATCTGGTGCTACCATGATAGGGGCTTCAATGAGTTTTCCTTTGAGGCATTCGAATGCCTTTAAGCAATCTTCATCAAAGTCAAACTTCGCATCTTTCTCCAAGAGTTTGCACAATGGACTAGCAATTTTGGAGAAGTCTTTGATGAACCGACGATAGAAACCTGCATGGCCGAGAAAACTACGAACTTCCTTCACTGAAATTGGAGGCGGTAGATTCTCAATAACCTCTATTTTTGCTCGATCAACCTCAATCCCTCTTTCGGAGATCTTGTGCCCAAGAACGATACCTTCTTTTACCATGAAGTGGCACTTCTCCCAATTCAGCACTAGGTTGAATTCTACACATCTTTGCAATGTCATGCTTAGGTTTGCCAAGCACGCTTTAAAAGACTCACCAACAACTGAGAAATCATCCATGAATACCTCCAAAGTGTCTTCAACCATATCAGAAAAAATAGACATCATACAGCGTTGAAAGGTGGATGGTGCGTTACATAACCCGAATGGCAAACGTTTGAAGGCAAACGTACCATATGGGCATGTAAACGTTGTCTTCTCTTGGTCTTTGGGGGCAATACAAATCTGATTGTAGCCTGAATAACCATACAAGAAACAAAACCATCCTTTGACCGCTAATCGATCTAGCATTTGGTCCATGAATGGCATTGGGAAGTGATCTTTGAGTGTCCAAGAATTCATCTTTCGGTAGTCCATGCATACTCTCCATCCAGTGACGGGTCTGAGTGGAATAAGCTCATTCTTTGCATTCGCGACCACCGTCATGCCTCCTTTCTTGGGAACACATTGTACTGGGCTTACCCATGTACTATCAGAGATTGGATACACAACTCCTGCGTCTAAACACTTGATAATTTCTTTCTTCACCACTTCTTGCATAGGTAGGTTTAGACGTCTTTGATGCTCAATGGTGGGTGTGCAATTTTCTTCAAGCTGAATTTTATGTGTACAAATCCCAGGTGGAATACCAATAATATCTGCAATGGTCCATCCTATGGCTCTAATATACTTTCGTAGAATAGTAATAAGAGCTGCAACTTGTTGCTCACCCAATTCGGCTGCCACAATGACTGGAAGTGTGTTTTCGCTTCCTAAGAATGCGTACTTTAAATGACTTGGCAGCTCTTTTAATTCTAACGTGGGTGGCTCTTCAATAGATTGCTTAGCTGGTGGTGTGGGTCGATTCTTGAGATCAAGGTCCAGCTTCTTGGGAGCATAGCGATATGTCCCTAATCCTGATAGAGCACAAATAGCTTCTGCACAATTTTCAGCATCCTCATTCTCTCCATTCATGAGCACAACCGCTAAAGGGTCATCAATAATTTGCTCTTCTTAAAGTAATTCTTTCTCATCATCAAAAAAAACATCAACCACCGAAAATACACTCAGATCTTTGGGTTGCTTCATTGATTTGCACACATCAAAGCGAACCACTTCGTCATTTATTAGGAATGAAAGCTCATTAGCTCTCAAATCAATGAGCACACTTCCTGTAGCAAGGAAAGGGCGCCCCAAGATTATGGGAACTTCTGAGTCTGCCTCACAATCCAAAATAACAAAGTCTGCCGGAAAGATGAATGAAGAAACCTTTGCCAATACATCCTATAGAATACCAACAGGTCGTTTTACCGACCTATCCGCCATGACGAGCCTCATATTGGTTGGAGTAGGATCACCCAACCCCAACTTCTTATAGATTGATAATGGCATCAAGTTGATGCTGGCTCCTAAGTCACATAATGCTTTGGCAAAATTCAAAGATCCAACAGTGCAAGGAATAGTGAAAGCTCCGAGGTCGGCTTTCTTCTAAACTATCGTTCGGGTAGCGATTGCGCTGCAATGATGAACATCTTCTTTTAGCTCATAACTTTCTGCCCGCTTCTTTGTCAAAATATCCTTCATAAATTTTGCATACCCAGGCATTTGTTCAAGTGCCTCCACCAATGGAACATTAATGGTCAGCTACTTTAACATAGTCATGAATTTGCTGAACTTCGTGTCATCCGCCACCTTCTTCAATCTTTGGGGAAAAGGTGGTGGTGGGTATGGAATTGTTCTCCCCACGGCTTTCTTCTTCTCTTACTTCCGTTTTTCCACTTTTTTAGGCTGCACGTCGCTGGGTGTGACGTCCTTGACGTCTTCCGCGGACTCCTCTCTTATTCCGTTGTCATCCAAGTCCGCAACTTCGTCAACCACTTGCTTGCCTTTTGCTGAAGTTTCTAGCACCTTACCAGTTCTTGTAGTGATGGCCATGCATGACCCATCATTCCTTGGGTTTTGCACAGTATCGCTAGGTAGAGTGCCGGCCTTTCTTTGATTGAATGATGCTGAAAGTTGGCTCAATTGCTGCTCTATTTTCTTGATTGAAGTGAAATGTGAATCAACTAATTGTTTCATGGAGGACAAATCATTAATTACCTCCGTTACTCCCTCGCTCGTTGCTTCCACTCCTTTCAATAATTTAGCCATCATATCTTCCATACTTCCAGAATTAGATGTGGTGGTGTCACGTCTACCAGGGGGAACGTACAAACCACTCTTTTCATTCCTGTTCTTCCAACTACCTTGGTCCTTGTTTCCAGATTTATCATAATAGTTCCGACCTTGGTTTCCTTGGGTATTCCCACGGAAACCCCCCTGATTGTTCAAGTAGTTGGCCTCCTCTTCCAAATCAGATTCGTCTCTTCCTTTTGACGCAATAGCTTTCACTTTTTCGGTCTTCCCTAATAATAAATGCTTTGTAAGAAGATCCATTTGTGTTTTCATATGCGCCATATCTTGATCACGTTCTTCTTCTCTTCTTCTTTGGTCTGTAGTCATGCCAATAGATAAAGTGGGGCTTGCTACCTCAGAATCCCTGGTATGCCAAGCTCTACTTTGTTTCGTCATACGATCTAGCATATTGCTTGCTTGACCAAAGGTGAGGTCCATAAAAGATCCTCCAGCTGCATTATCCACCACTGGTTTAGTTATTGAATTCAAGGCTCTATATAATATCTCCATTAGGTGAACATTAGTCATATGATGGTTTGGGCATCTCGCTAGCTTTGACTTGAACCTCTCCCATGTTTCATGAAGAGCTTCAGTAGGAAGCTGACGAAAGTTGTTGATTTCATCTCGTAATTGTACTCTTTTGGATGGCGGAAAGAATCTTTCTAGGATAACGTCTCTCAATTGCCTCCAATTTGTAATAGAATCAGGAGTCAGCCCATTTAACCATAGAGTTGCCTCCCCAGACAGAGATAATGGAAATAGCCGTAATCGAATTGCATTCTGACCAACACCAGGATTGTCAAACGACTTGCATGTAGAAATAAAGTTGATGAGATGCATATTCAGATCATCGCCTGCTAGTCCACCAAATAATCCCTTGAGTTGCAATAACTGAATCATGGGGCTTGTGATGTTGAACTTGGCTTCGGGCGCTAATGGTGGATGAATTATGGCTCCAGTGGCTCCGGCACCATCAAGATCATCATCATCATCGTTGAAAGCTGGTTGCATGGGTTGGCGATCATACCTAAACCGAGCTTGACGACCTCTTCTATTGGCAGGTGTTATGATTTCAGCATCACGCCTTGGGTTTAGTAACTCGTCATCACCTAAATCCTCATCGTCAGGATTTGTTGCTCGCCCAGGGTTATCAATATTTTGTTGGTGAACTTGGGCGGTGGCAAAAGCAGCTAATCTCGCCTGTTCTTGTTGAGCAGTCATCCTTTCGATTTCTGCTTGTGCTTCCATTCTGCCAATACGTTGTGGTTCAGGATTGATAGGTAATAACGGTTGACCAGAACTTCGAGTATGGGGCATGCACTAAATTAAAACCTGCAGTAAACAAAAACAAAAACTAAAAGTAAAAGTACGAGAATCTTTGACCAAAGGGTCTAGTAATTATCATAAACTTAATTGACACTCGTATTCCCCGGCAACGGCGCCAATTTTTGATAACACTCAATCTACAGCTCTCGTAGAAGTGTAAAGCGGTCGCTAGCAAATATAGAACCCAACCTGGGTTGGGTATCGATCCCTCAGGGAATAGCTTGGTCAACAAGTAAGCAACGGTTACTAGACTTTTAGTACAAGTCTCGTAAAATGGGGGGATTGTAATGTGTAACCAAAATATTAAAGTAAAACTGAAAATAGAAAAGTAAAAAGAAAGAATGTTTAGTTGGTTGTAAAACAATGAGAATTGAGGCGTTGGGGGTATGTCCACCTTATGAGTTATACGTCTCTATTGGCTATGAGTGTGTTGAATTCCGACATGCATGTGCTTATAGAGAATTGTATTCGATGGTAAATCCAGGCGTCTTTCGACCTATTCGAGGATTATTTCACTTTAACTCTTTCGAGCTTAAAGCGTGTCTAACGGTACGAATTCTCCAAGAGGTTAATCCAGTTACGGCACTAAATGTTTAATAGGGGATGGGACCCTACTACCTTGACATTATCTCTTTTCCAGACAGATAACCTTTCTTTCGAACAAGTTAAATGTTATACTAGCGTATTCTTGCGTTTGCAACCACAAAGAATTTAGATTAAGATGAAGAGAATAATGATATAAGCAGCATACGTGTCACGAACTCACAAACTCATAGCAATAGAAAGTATCTCATTCGGCTTCCATAACCCCAACAGAGAAGTTTAGTTACCTATGAATGCGAAGGAAATCACAATTGGCATTGTTGTTATACCACAATAATGATGAATTTCGTGTAGCACAAAAGTGGTAGGCGTTTAGGTGTGATTTCTTGCAAGTAACGTTTCTCTTGTTGCGGAAATTAAGAATAGATGAATAGAAGAAGAAAAATAGAATTAATGGATTGGAAGAAGAGTTATAGAGTAATAGAATTAATGAGGAATGAATTGTAAGGTAGAATGTATATTTCAATGATGAATAAAAATCTCTAGCATGATAGGGTATTTATAATACCCATATCCTAATCCTACTAAGCTAATGAAATACCTAACCAAACCTACTAAGCTAATGAAATACTTAACCAAATCCTACTAAGCTAATGAAATACTTAACCCAATTCTACTAGGTTAATGTAACATTATCCAAATCCAAATAGACTAATGAAATACTTAACCCAATTGTACTAGGTTAATGTATTATTATCCTAATCCAAGTAAGTTACTGCAAGTCCCCAAAGTCTTCAGAAATGCTATTTTAGCCTGGGACAGATTTTCCATGCATCACTTTTGGTCCTTAGGCGTCCAAGCTTCCTTTTCTCCTTTAGTGAAGCTTTCTTTGGCGTCAAGTAATCCATAAAATGCTGAATTCTGCATCATTTACACCTGAAACTTTGCTAATCATGTTCGTTAGCTCACTTACAGGAAAAAGGACTAAAAGTGCATGAAATATATAATTTGTTCTCAAAATATGGTACAAATATGGGCAGAATATATTGATATAGGCGCGTAATATTGCCTATCATCATGTCGTAACTGGATTAACCTCTTGGAGAATTCGTACCGTTAGACACGCTTTAAGCTCGAAAGAGTTAAAGCAAAATAATCCTCGAATAGGTCGAAAGACGCCTGGATTTACCATCGAATACAATTCTCTATAAGCACATACATGTCTAAATTCTACACACTCATAGCCAATAGAGACGTATAACTCAGAAGGTGGACATAACCCCAACACTTCAATTCTCATTATTTTACAACATACTAAATATTTTTTCTTTTTACTTTGCTATTTTCAGTTTTTACTCTAATATTTTGGTTACATATTACAATCCTCCCTTTTTACGAGACTTGCACTAAAAGTCTAGTAATCGTTGCTTACTTGTTGACCAAGCTATTCCCTGTGGGATCGATACCTAACCCAGGTTGGGTTCTATATTTGACTATGACCGCTTTACACTCCCACGAGAGCTGTAGATTGAGAGTTATCACTCAGCCAGTTGGTAGTCGTGGATAATGTTATGCTATATTAGTCAGATTTGAGATGGAGGCTTTAGATGCTGTGATCGCAAGTACCGCTCCATTTGTTTTTGACCTGCATCTTATTATTTGATTCGAGAATGACTTTTTCTTGTGCATCTATATATTTTGCGTCGGGTTTTGATTCTGTTATTGAGCATCTTTCCATGCCTATTAGTGTATCTACCTTGATAGGTGATTTTTTAGTGGTGGATCAGGTGCATCGATCTTGTGTTGTGACTTTTGCCAGGTGTGTGACTTTGATAGACTTGCTTGTATTAGACATGGTCGATTTTGATGCTATTTTGGTTATAGATTGGTTGGATCCTTCTCATGCCATCCTAAATTGTTATGCCAAGACTGTGACTTTAGCTTTGTCAGGTGTGCCAAGGATAGATTGGAAGGGTACACTTCATTCAGGTCCTAAGAGGGTCATATCTTATGTTCAGGCTTGTAAATTGGTTGAAAAAGGATGTTTATATTACTTGGACCATATTTGTGACACAAGTGTTGTTTTGCCTCCTTCCTTGAATTTTGTCCGTGTTGTTCATGATTTTTTGGAGGTGTTTCCTACGGACTTGCCTATTATGCCTTTAGAGTGAGATATTGATTTTATTATTTATGTTGAGTCGGGCATCAAGTCCATTTTTATTCCTACTTATAGGATGGCCCCAACAGAGTTTAAGAAGCTGAGGATCAGTTGCAGGAGTTATTAGATAAGATATGTATTCGACCTAGTATTTCACCTTGGGGTGTGCCTATCTTGTTTATGAAGATAAAGGATGGGTTTATACGGATGTGTATTGATTATCGATAGTTGAACAAGGTGATGGTTAAGAATAAGTATCCTCTTCCTCACATCAATGATTTATTTGATTAGCTTCAGGGTGCTGCAGTGTTTTTAATGATTGATTTGAGGTTCAGTTATCAGTAGTTAAGGATTAGATCTTCGGATATTCCAAAAACTGCTTTTTGGACTCGATATGGTCATTATGAGTTCTTGGTCATGTCTTTTGGGTTGACCAATTTCCCTACCGCATTCATAGAGTTGATGAACCCCATTTCGACCATATCTTGACTCATTTGTTATGGTTTTTATAAATGATATCTTGGTTTATTCCAAGAGTGAGGTTGAGCATGAAGAGCATTTATGGATTATGCTTTAGAGATTGAGGGATAAGAAGTTGTATGCTAAGTTGTCTAAGTGCGAGTTTTGGTTGGAGTCAGTTTCTTTCTTGGATCTTGTGATGACTAAGGGAGGTATTATGGTTGATCCAGCTAAGGTTGCAGTGGTTCTTGATTGGGCAAGACTTACTTTGCCCACCGAGATTCAGAGTTTTACTGGCTTGGCTGGGAATTATTAGTGTTTTGTTGAGGGTTTATCTTCCATTACAACTTTGTCGACCAAGTTGACTCAGACAAATATTTCCATCTAGTGGTCTGATGCTTGTGAGGCGAGCTTCCTAAAGCTCAAGGACTTGTTGACTTCAGCTCCTATGTTGGCTTTGTCCAAGGGGGGTGTGGGTTTTATTGTCTTTTGTGATGCTTTAGGCGTTAGGTTAGGTATTGTGTTGATGCATAAGGGCAAGGTAATTCTGTATGCATCTCGTCATGATTAGAGCCTTATGAGAGGAATTATTTTACCCATGATTTGGAGTTGTGTGTAGTTATGTTTGCCTTGAGTTGTAGAGGCACTACTTGTATAGAGTTTGTTGTGAGGTCTTCTCATATCATCGTAGCCTTTAGTACTTCTTTACCAGTGAGATTTTTATATGAGGTAGCACTACTGGCTTGATTTGCTTAAGAATTATGACTTGACTTTATCTACCATCAGGGCAAGGCTAATGTGGTTACGGATGACTTGAGTCGGAAGTCGACTAGCATGGGTATCTTGACGAATCTTTTGACCCAGGAGAGGATTTTGGCCTTAGAGATTTAGTTTTTAGCTAACCATATGGTTAGGCTTGATATTTCAACACCTAGGCGTGTTTTGTCATTTGTGGAGGTTAGGTCTTCTTTGATGGAGCAGATTCGAGCTCATCAATTTGACGATGTTGGATTGAGGTTGATTCAAGAGAAGATGTTGAGTGGAGAGGTTAAGGAAACCTCACTTGATTCAGATGGAGTTTTGGGGATTGGGGGCAAAGTTTATGTGCCGAGGGTGGTGATCGGATTAGGTTGATCTTGGAGGAGGACCGTTGTTCTAGCTATTCTATCCATCCAGGTGTGACTAAGATGTATCATGATTTGAGGCAACACTACTAGTGGGGTGGTATGAGGAAAGATATAGTAGATATTATGGGTTGTTACCTATGTTATCCGTAGGTGAAGGCTGAGCATATGAGGCCTGGGGGATTGCTTCAGAGGTTACCTATGTGGAAGTGGGAATGGATCACTATGGACTTTCTGACTGGGTTGCCTCGTATATCTCATAGTTCTGACAGTGTTTGAGTCATCGTGGATAACTCATTTTATTTTGGTTTAGGTCTTATTTAGTGTCGAGAGGTTGGCCCGTATCTACATTTGTGAGATTGTGCATCTTCATGGTGTGCCGGTGTCCATTATTTTAGATCGAGGTCCTGCGTTCACATCTCACTTTTGGAAGACTTTTTAGGATGAGATGGGTACTTGGGTTGATCTTAGCATAGCGTTCCATACCCAGATTGATGCCAGTTAGAGCAGACTATCCAGGTTTTGAAGGATATGCTTCACGTGTGTGCGATGGATTTTGGTGGCCAGTGGGAGCAACATCTGGCTTTAGCAGGGTTTGCATATAGTAATAACTACCATTCCAGTATTGATATAGCTCCTTTTGAGGCGTTGTATGGTAGGTGTTGTTGCTCCCTAGTTGGTTGGTTTGATGTTTATGAGGTGAGACCTTGAGGTACGGTCTAGCTTCGTGAGTCTTTGGATAGGGTCCGAATCATTCAGGATAGACTTAGATCAGCTCAGAGTAGGCAGAAGTGTTATGCTGATCGTAGACTTCGTGCCTTAAGATTTGGTGTTGGTGATTGTGTTTTCCTTCGAGTTTCACCCATGAAGGGTGTGATGAGGTTTGGGAAGAGGGACAAGCTTAGCCCCATGTATATTGGTCCATTTTAGATTTTTTGGACTGTTGGTGATGTGGCTTATGAGTTGGCTTTGCCCCCTGTTCTATCAACTGTTCATCCAGTTTTTCATATTTCAATGCTTCGTCGCTATATTCCTGATGAGTTTCATGTCATTCATTGGGATTTAGTTCGGTTAGATGAGCAGTTGTCCTTTGTTGAGGAACCAATTTCCATTTTGGTTGCGGATGTTAGGCCACTGCACTCTAGAGTGATCCTTGTGGTTAAGGTCCTGTGGAGACATCGACCTGTAGATGAAGCTACTTGACAGGTTGAGTCTGATATGCGTAGTTCCTATCCCTGGCTTTTCATTGATTCAGATATTTCCTTGACTTAGTTCGAGGACAAACTAGATTTTTTGTGGTGGATGATGTAACGACCTAAAAATTTAATGAAATATGTGAAATTTGTGATTTTGTGTGATTTGACTATTTTACCCCTCCCCGTAGTTGGATTATGATATTTCTGGGGTGTGGGAGTGATTGGCATAATTTTTAATGTATTTTGGTATCATTTATGTAATATTGTATTTTTTTATGGCTTCGAGAGCCTTATTTTGGACTTATGTGGATATCTTTTGATCCGTGCGATGGATGACTGAACGGACTGCCAGCAGCTCTGGAATATCAATTTTAGGCTAGATAGACCTTTGGTTCGGGTCCCGATGCACCCGAGCTCATTTTGACCTATTAGTCGGAAAGTTGAAAAATTAAAAACATGGGTGTGGGATCCACATTTGAGCAAAACAACCTCGGATGAAAAATTTGACTTCTCCAGCAGATCCGGGATGTCAATATTAGGGCGTTAGCATGTTTGGTATGATTTTATGGCTTTTAAATCTCATTTCTACACTCGGTTTGAAAAATTGTGATTTCGGATTTTGGGGGTCAATTTTGTGAAAACGACATTTTATGGAAAATATGGTATCGCCATCGTGTCCGTAACGTCGAATTTAGTATGGTTGCATAGTTCGTTTGTGTATATCGGACTCCGAACGAATCCCGGGCACCCCGTCGAGGTCCGATCAACCAACAAAAATATGCTATTGCAGATTTTCTGCAATAAATAGCAGTTTTTTTCACCCTTTTGGCCCATTTTGCTCATTTTCATCTTGACTCTTAAGAGCTAAACCCTAAAATAGTGTGGGAGCTTAAAAGTAAAGTTTGTGGGAGCTTGGCAAGCTAGATTAACACCCATTTCTTGGTTTTATTATGAATTTAAGGTAAGAATTCACCCATTTCTTAGTAATTTCTTGACTAATTTCTCAAAACTCCAAAAATCTTTGGGCTTGATTTTAAACCCCATTTTCACCCGTTTTCACTTGAATATATATTTATCTTATAATTACTAGTTTTTCATCAATTTAACCTTCAAAACAACTCTGATTCTTGATTTTAACCCTGATTTCAAAGATTTTACTCGGTAAAGCTCAAAAATGATTTTTCTTCAATTTAAACTCCGTTTTTTACTCGATTTAACTTCGATTTTTAGATGTAAGCTCCTAAAAATATGGGGAACATATTTTTGAAGTAAATTTCTGATTTTTTCCTATTTTTTCGGAAACCCATTTTGGGGGCCCATTTTGACCCTGAACTAAAAATAGTCAATATAGGTGTCGCTAGTTTTGTTTTGACGTATATATTTCATATTTGATATTTTTAGTAGAGTTTGGGATTTTTCGTGAAAAATAAGGGCCCGAGTTCAAGTACAGCAAACCGATTTCGGCTTTGGAAGTTGGTTATCGTTTAACTCTTCAGACTGGGCTGGGTAGTAAATGATGGTACAAAATGCATTTTAAGGGTAAGAACTAATCATGAAAAATGGCTATCTATGTGTTTTGCCCGTGTGGGGCCTATATGTGATGTATTATTGAAATTGAGATATTATGTGATATGTTTGACCGTGTGGGGTCCTATATGATATTGACAACCTTGAATACATGTGAATAGTTGAATTATGTTGTTTAATGTGCTACAATTAGTGTATTATGATTATATCATACTTTATTAGCATATGAGACATGTGGAAATTCATGGATGAAACAAAAATAATAAGTGGATATTGGCTCATATGGTTGTGGGAATGTATCATTGTGGTTGGTTGTGGAAGTATATCATGTGATTGGTTGTGGAAATACTCATTGTGATTGGTAGTGAGTATTACATCTTCATATCATACTCATTCATGAAACATTGGTACCACTGTGGAAACATTTGAGAAACACTAGCAACACCTTTTTAAAAAAATATTGTAACACCTTATAAAACCCTTTTTGAGGGATATGCCGGAAAGTTGATATGAGATATGTGGATTGTATATGGGTTGAAGAACCCCCCATGGGTCCTACGTCGGGAAGTTTTAGCTCCGTAAGTGTATATGGGGATTGTGCAATGATCCCCGAGGTTGTGCGATGACCTCATGCATCATCATCATCATCATTATCATCATCATCAAATACATTGCACTTACTTTATTGTGTTTATGTCGTGTTTCTTTGCCTTATTGACTTGCCAGCTATGTATTTGTCTTACCTCCATTTACTTGTATTTGATGATCTTATATCTACATGTTCTCTCTTATTCTATTTATATGTGACATAATGTATACTTGTGTTCAATATCCTGATGTGTTGTTGTAATATATGTGAGATATATTAGAACTATTAGTGCAAGCGATGTGGGCTACTATTGTGGGATATTTTCTGATTGCAGGTAACGTTCCCTTAGTGTATATTTTGTACGCTTTACTCACTACTTTGCTATGTCGGCCTATGATACCTACTAAGTACAAGTGGACCGTACTCATTCCTACTACGCCCTTTCAGTGCAGGTCTTAGCTCGAGTGTGCCTCAGCTTGATTGACTCGCACGATTGTTGGAGCTTCCAAGGTAGTGGATTGGACATTCAAGCATCCAAAGTTCACCTCTATCATTTTATAGTTTTTATGTTTTTATTAACATTTGGAGACAGTTATTATTCCTTTGTGGTTATTTTTTTTTGGATACATTTGACTCTTGGATTGTATTAGTAGTCCTTACACTATTGACACCTGGTTTTGGGCATGATTGGTGTTTTGGATAACTTCTTTCCACATTGTTATGATTACTTATATGATTAGGCTTCATTCTAGAAGCCTTACCGTGGGATATTTCTGTCTTTTATTCCTTTCATATCAGTTTGGGTGATAGGCTTACATGTCAAGGTACGCCGCGATAAGTGCCATCTTGAACCTGGTTTTTGGGTTGTGACATTCTAGCAATTCTAGAAAACATGAGCTTGGTCTTCGCAAGGGCAATTACACCTAGGATAAGCAGGGTGGATAGAGAGGACCTTCTAGATAAGTGTAGAGTTAGAGGGGAGTGTTTGGTGTTAGAAGAGCCATAAAAAGTGTTTGAATTTGGTAGGAATCTTTAAGGCCCAGATCCAGGTGAAATCTTTTGGATGTGGTTGGTTATAATTCTTGTAGTGAATCAGGTTGTAGGTGATTTTGATACTAAAAAGGCCATTCCTAGTGATTTCCAAAATGGGGTAGTCTAAAGTTCTGCTCGCTGAAGGGAAGAAGTTGTTGTGGATAGTGTGGGAGATATTTGTTGGAAGCTTGAGAGAGAGAGTAGAGAGGTCCCAACAGTCATTTCTCCAGAGATCAGATATGGTGATGTTGTTAAAATATCTAGGCATAGGGCCCTGGATAAGACTGCAGAGAGAAGGGGTATTGGGGATCAATCTGTCTATCCAGAACCTCACTTCATCACCCTTGTGGATGATCTAAAGAGAAGCTTGTCTGCAGATAGTGAGGCCTTGGTAACATACTTTCAGGTTCTAGAAGCAGATTTACTAGTGGTATTGGGGGAATGGTTGTATTTGTTATTGAAGATTCTAGCCCAAAGGGAGTTTGGGTTTTGGGTCAATCTCTAGGCCAAAGCTGTATGCATGGTAAGGTTTTTGTAGTCAGCTTTTTGGATGCCAAGACTCTCCTGGGCTTTTGAGTTGGTGACCACTTTCCATGCCACCATGTGCATCTTCCTCTTTT
This sequence comes from Capsicum baccatum var. pendulum, assembly GCA_030864225.1. NCBI lineage: Eukaryota > Viridiplantae > Streptophyta > Magnoliopsida > Solanales > Solanaceae > Capsicum > Capsicum baccatum. The sequence goes on from CM061554.1 coordinate 176,039,826, forward strand.
GGTTAGAAGTGTCCCATATAAAGTTCCTTTGGATCCTGTTAATTTAGTTTGTGATGTTCGTAGGGATAGATATATACTGCATCATATGATTAGGAATACTATTGAATCAAGCTCTGGCAAGAGTGGTTCTACCAGCTTGATTTAGGAATTGAGTCTTCCATCCAGCCAGCTTGGTTTTCATGTTGTCAAAGATGAATTGAAAGTCAGCTTTGGTAGGGGTTTTGTGGAAGATAGGGAAACCAAGATATTTCCCAAAGGTGTCTCCTGCCTTAATGTTGAGATTTGAAGTAAGAGTGTTAATAGAGTGAGAAGAGCAATTTCTAGAGAATAAGAGTGTTAATAGAGTGAGAAGAGCAATTTCTAGAGAATAAGACTTCTGGATTTTTCTCTGTTGATCTTCTAACCAGATAACAAACTGAAGATATCCATGATCTTTTTAATGGTGTCACAATATTTTTGGTTTGCTTCAGCAAAGAGGGTTAGGTCATCCGCAAAGAAAAGGTGGGAGATCTTGGGACCTTTTCTGCTGATAGCAATAGGGTTCCAGTTCAGAGTGTCGACTTCATAGTCAATCCTTCTGGAGAAAAGTTCCATGCATAGGATGAAAAGGTAAGGGTAAAGGGGGTCCCCTTGTGATACGATTCAAATGGCCACCTTAGCTTTCAATGACATCATTTGAAGTCAGTACGTGGGGCATCAAGCTTTGGTCACATTAAGGAAATGAGATCCTACATAGAGGGGCCAATTTGAGTACACCAAAGAGAAATCCCATGTGTGAAAGATTGCTTGGATCATTGAAGATTGAGGACTTACAGTTTTGGGCCTTCATTAAGGACATTTTGGTTACTTATCCTTTTCCAAGTAACACTCCATGATCACCTCTTTTCATTAAGGGTATTGTGGTCATTTTGTTATGTAATAAGTTAGACTATAAATATGTTCTATTAGTTCATTTGCTAGTTAGTTTATGAAAGATGAAAGATTGAAACACTTGAAATCCTCTCTCTTGAGAGTAGACCACCTTAGTATAGTCTTAGTTAGTACTTGAAAAAGTCATCCTTAGTATAGGACTTGGAAAAACCAATATTGTTCTTTGCTTGGAAACGGTGGATCTTGAGGTGAGTTGATTACCTTGGCGGTCATTGTAAGAGTGTGGTTTTGATTATTACATTCATTAGGGGTTAATGTTGAAATATACTTGGTTCTTAATCTTGTAATAATCTTGGTCTCACTATCTATCCTTTCATTATTTAGCAAATCCGTGTGTTTTTGTGTTTATCATCTTGTACCCCTTTGTGTTTCTTGTTCTTCTCACATTTTGTGGACTGTTTTGGCATCTTCGTGGACTGATTTGTATCATTAGTGGACTGCCAAAACAGTCCACAAAACGTGAGAAGAACAACCAGCACAAAGGGATACAAGATGACAAACACAAAAACACATGGATTTGCTAAATAATGAAAGGATAGATAGTGAGACCAAGATTATTACAAGATTAAGAACCAAGTATATTTCAACATTAACCCCTAATTAATGTAATAATTAAAACCACACTCTTACGGTGACCGCCAAGGTAATCGACTCACCTCAAGATCCACCGTTTCCAAGCAAAGAACAATATTGGTTTTTCCAAGTCCTATACTAAGGATGGCTTTTCCAAGTCCTAACTAAGACTATACTAAGGTAGCCTACTTTTAAGAGAGAGGATTTCAAGTGTTTCAATCTTTCATCTTTCATAAACTAACTAGCAAATGAACTAATAGAACCTATTTATAGTCTAACTTATTACATAACAAAATGACCACAATACCCTTAATGAAAAGAGATGGTCATGGAGAGTTACTTGGACAAGGCTAAGTAACCAAAATGTCCTTAATGAAGGCCTAAAACTATGAGTCCTCAATCTTCAATGCTCCAAGCAATCTTTCACATGTGGGATTGCTCTTTGGTGTACTCAAATCAGCCCCTCCATGTAGGATCCCATTTCCTTAATATGACCAAAGCTTGATGCCCCACGTACTGACTTTGAATGATTTCATTGAAAGATAAGGTGGCCATTTGAATCATATCACCTTTTCTGATGCCTCTGGAGGGGTTGAAAAAGTTTTTTTAGAAACCCAAGGTCCTTAGTGAGTTGATGATGGTCAGTCATCCTAGTTTCAAGGAGGGCTAACATGGAAGGTTTGTAGAGGGAAATCATATCAGAGCATTGCCTTTTGAATTCAATATTGTTTGCCCCTCTAGCATTCCATATGATTAGGTTCATCATAAGATTATTTTGAGCTGGGTGAAGGATCTCTCCTACCATTTTCCCCTTGTTTTTCTAGGTTAGGATTTATTATGGTAGATTCATATTGACCATCGATCGGATAGGGAACAGGGAGGTCACAAACATCCCTCCTGTGAGGATTCTTGGGAGTTTAATCTCCATGGTTAGTTTGGTCAAGGTCTTTGGTAGAAAGACAAGCCACATCTCCCTAACTAATTCTGCAAAGTTTAAAGCTATTGGTTTGTCTAGAGCAGTGACCTCTGTTATCGGGATCTTCATGGAAGCCAAAATATTTTCTATTTCTTGGTTGTTTGCTCTTTGTATTTGAATAGTTCTTTCTCTTTCCAAGGTCGCTTGAGTCGTGGGAGTGGGATTTGGCAGGGCCACTGAAGAAAATGAGGGTAGCACCCTCTGGAGAGTCAACCTATTTTGAAGGACTTAAGAGGTTGAGGGTGGGAAGAAAGGTAGGTCCTACAATACCTGGGTCATTGTCTCCGACAATATCTCTAGTGAGAAAGATTTTGGGGTATTCTGGGACATGATTGTCATTAGAGTTGTCACCCAGAGGTTGTTCCCATAGTTGGCCAGGCTTAGGTTCAGAGCTTCTTTGACTAGAACAGCAAAGTAATGGGGTGTTGGATTGTTATCATCACTGTTATCCCCTCTATCTCTCCCTGGAGTGAGGAAGTCAACTCTTGGAGGCCCATCTCTATCCATGAGGCTGGGGTGTAATCCATTTGAAGAGGTTCCGATATGAGGGAGATGGGGGTTATGGAGTTGGGATTGGGACTTTGGTTCTCCATTAGTAGTAGAGTATGTAGGAAGAGTGGGAGAAACAAGAGAAGAAAGGTGAGATTTTCCTACCTTAACATGGTTATTTTCTGATAGGGAGGTGGTAGAGGAGGGACTGATGGATTTGATGGTTACAGGAGAAACAGGGAAAACAGTGCCTTGAGTAGGCACCGACAGGATTTTTGGATCAGAGATTTAACCCATAATGATTTTATCAGAAAGTTAATTGTCAAACCTTTCCATTTTAAAAATGTCAAAAGGGTTGGGGTTAGCATAAGAAGAAAACAACATTGGGCTCTTATTTTTTGGGTTGTTCGAAGGCCAGTATCTGTTCCATGGCCTTTATTGGTGTCTTGTGAGGTTAAGGGAGTATTATAACTAATATTACTCTGATCATAATTGGGCCTCTCAAGATGGTTTGGCCCAACATTTTGGCTCATAATGGAATTTTTATCAGGCTCTTCTCTTTTACCCTTACCTACGAAATGGCATTTGTGGGGTGCCGCCGGTGAACCGAATGAAAAGAGTAAAGGTTCAGGGGACTTACCTGGGTTCTGTTGACATAAATTTGGGAACTTCAGAGCTTTAGTACCTGAGTTCCGTGTTGGCGATGATGTTTTTACCTTTGTAGTGCTTCTTTTTTTCTTGAAGGAGATAGTTTGACATTCATTTGTTGAGTGAATTTCCTTTTGTGATGACTCTGTGTTACCATCGTGACTCTGTTGTTTGCTGGTGGTTGTTAAAAACTCACATCTCTTGAGGGTGTGTGCCAATCTTCCGCAGCCCTTGCAAAGGATCCCTTTGGCTTCGTAGTAAATTTGTTAAAGGTGGTGGCCTATAGTTATGGAAGATCGGAAGGGGGTATCCATTGGGACTTGTACGCATATTCTTGCATATCTCCCTCTAAGGGTGGAGGAGGTGCAAGAATCAATTTTGAGTAGGCCTCCAATTTTCCTACCTATCCTTTCAAGAATTGTATGGTCATAGAATTCCATTGGCAGGGAAGGCAGTCTCAACCAGATTGCTGTGAATTGGACCTTTGATCTCCCTAGGATGAAATTTGGCTCCCATTTCTGATGGAGATGTATAAGCCTGCAATAAACCATGGACCCTCGTGTAAGATCCTTCTCTGTATCTCTTCCAAAGCCAATTTCACCATGTAATAACCTTCTCTTAGATCGATAAGGGTTAGGGGTTCATTTAACTTCCATAGGTCTTTCAGCTTTAGTTTAAAGAACTGATGTTTGAGTTTTTTTCCACACTCTTAATTATAACTGATTTTTCCCATGGTGAGTAGAGGTGAAACTTGTCTTCTAGAGATGGATGTATAATGTCCTCTTCCAATTCGGGCTTTGTTTGAGTTGCCGAACCCCCAACTTGGGGATATGAAATGAAATAGGACGTACTTGACAAATTTCTTTCTATGACTGCATCTTTGTAAGATAGGTTCCGAGGAGGGTCTTCGTCCATCTTGGTGATGGATATATCTGAAGGATCTGGTGGCTGAGGTAATGGAGGGGGGTGATCGGAGTTATCCGACGTCGATGAAGTCATTGCCACAAGTCAGATTTTTTTAGAATAACTAGATATATAGAAAATTAGTCTACTGCCAAAACAAGATTCGTGAAAGAAATGACAGTATCCAATCAAAGTAATTTATGATACTTTGATGTGAGTTTTCCAAATTAACTTCATGATAATCTATAACGATGCTAACTAATAATTAAACTAAATTAATAAATTACTCAATTTAGTTCATTTACTTCTCGTGGTTATGTTTTACATATCCCTTAAAATAATATCTTATCCATCCCAGTTTAATTATTATTGTATCTTTTTTCATGTTTGCTAAGAAAAATAATATGTACAAGATATTATTGATTTAGTTACCCTATTTATTATATGTCTATTGAGAATTGTACAATATCAATAAGAACTATAAGAGTGCAGTTGAAAATCAATGTAAACTTTAGATTAGAAAAAGACACCATTAATTATAATGTGTGATAATCTTACTTAAACAAAAAAGGTGAAATACCTAAAATACCATTGTGAGGACTACCAAAATTGATATCCTTTCTTATATATAGAAGTAAAGTAAATAGTAATAAAGGGTGAAAATCATTTTCACCCCCCCACCCCCCAAACTTTTCTTTAAAAATCAAACTCTTTCCTTAACTTTGAACAATAATCAAACTCCTCTATTTATCCTATGCATTGTCCATTTTATCCTTGTTATATCAACTACATTTATGTAATACCTCTTTAAATTACGCATAATTTTATTTTTTAAACCTAGGTATTTATAAATTTTTATTTAAATTCATTAAGATTATAAGTAGAATTATACTTTTATGAATTTATCACAAAATCTAATGTTATTTTTAGGAAAAGGACATTAGTTAAACCTTTTCAAAATAATTTTCCCATGTTTGGTCCTTTAGACATTCATGGTCGGTCGGCCCAAACAAATTGCATATTATCGTCATTTCATAATTTGAGTCATTTTGGCCCAGAAAGTTCAAATACAATTCATATACCATATTGATACAATCCAATATACCATACTGATACAGTTCGTATAAAAAATAGAACAACGAATTTATAGGTAAAAATTATATCATTGTTATATACATTTTTCAATATAATGTGCATAGAATTTGTATCATTATTGTATAATATATATATATATATATATATATATATATATATATATATATATATATATATATATATATATATATATATATATATATATAAGAATACATATTTGTATAAGGTATGAATCAAATTTGTATCAGTCTTATATAAAACTGTCAGCAAATGGCTAGAAAATGGAATTAAAATTCAATGGTCATTTTTGTGTCAATTGTTTTATTCTAAGTGTTATTTATATCTTTTTTCCCTTTTTATGAAAATTATTTCAGTATTATATGCATTAAACGTGTGTATACGTATGTACATGCATGTGTATATATTTTTGACTTTTTCACTGTCACGACTCAATTACTAGTCATAATGACACCTACCAATTTCCATCAGTAGGTAAGCGAATTCCATAATTTGGAGCTAACACAGTGGGTTAATTCGGTAAGAAAAACTCAACATAGGCAAAATTTAAAGAACATCAATTGCTAATCCGAGAGTTCTAGATAGAACAAGAAATCATACAAATACTAATCCCGAAATCTGATAGACCTAGTACAAGAGCAACTAATAGTGTTAGTATAGCTCAAAGTCTAGAATAGTTAATACATCTGTCTCAGATACTAAAGAGTGAATACAAATGATGGAAGGAAATCGGGTGACTCAAACTCCAAGAGCTCACCTTATCTCCGGAAATCAATCACTACATGAACCATGATCAACAGCGACAAACAATACTTGAATCTGCACCAAAAAGGTACAAAAATGTAGTATGAGTACCAACACAATGGGTACTTAGTAGGTATCATCGGTCGACTAAGCTAAATCATGATATAAGAATGACAAAGTGCAAGATAATCATAACTAAGTCAAGGTACAGAATCGAACTTGAATCATCTCTACTATCACTGTATATAATGAGTAAGCAATTCAGAATAACTGTATAACATAAGACATCAACACATGCCACTATCACCGCACATAACAAGCATGGAATAAAATAATAATATAATATAAGGTATCAATGCATGCTAATAGCATCTAGCATAAGGAATAAATGATTCAAAATCATAAGAAACACAAGAAAACACAAGTAAAAAGGTGCCCAAACACCAACTAGTGCATAAAGTAAAGAACCCATCACGGCGTCCCATACCATCGGAGAGTACACCCAAGAAAGCATAAAGTAAAGAATCAAATCACCAATATATATATATATATATATATATATATATATATATATATATATATATATATATATATATATATATATATATATATTTGTGTGTGTGTGTTTGTATATAAAACCAACTTTCTCATTATCCATAGTTTTCCACAATTTCTATCAAACAACCATTTGCCAATAATCATAATTGAATAACATATACCAATATACTCATTATCCTAACCATACCACCATATAGGCACCTATCTCATTATTACACCCTATTCACTTACTAGTCATTATATAACCTCTAATTATTATCAATCCACTATTCACCACTTAGGCACTATTCATGGATCAACGACTAATATTATTTACTCACTAGCCAATAGTAGAATTTAGTCAAGATTCACCGTTAGACCGTATTCTCCAATAAATCAATATTCCTTTCTAGCCAACATAATCCCACTATTCACCATTTAACAAAGGACCACTAATCACCATGAGTACACTTATTCATTTCTCAACTAACGTCTCTTATTAAGTAGCATCATTAATCCTCAAATCCTTATTAAATAATTAATCAACAACATAAACTTAGTCCTCAATAGAAACTAATCATCAGCATCGCTAAACCCATTATCATTAACCACCATAATGAAATAATCATCCCTATTAATAGCCATCAATGTCACTAGTCCCCTTTACCACTAAAGTTCACAGATCCACTAGTCACTATTATCCACTTAGAAATATCCACCACTATGCGTCTTTCATCCTTAATCGATAACTATACCATTTTATACCCCAACCCATTAAAAGATTATACCTGACACCTCTAATATCAATATTATAGCCAACTACACAAGAACATAAATTAACATATAATTTCTATGAATAGGGCTAGCCAGATTCAACCGATAGATGCACACATAGGCACATCAATAATCATATCCTCGGAATTTTCTGGCATCATCATATCATTGTAATATCCTTCAAACTCAAAACGGGTATCAATATATCATCATAATATCTTTTGTCCTTGCCGGACATTAATATAACATCATAATATCCTCCGGCCGATTTGGGCATCAATATATTATCATAATATCCTCCGACCTTATCGAGTATAAATATATCATCATAATATACTCTGGAATCAAACTAGATATCAATATTATCAACATATACTCCAAACTCGAATCAGGTATCAATATCATCAACATATCCTTCGGACTCGAATTGAAAATCAATATCATCAACATATTCTTTGGACTCGAATCGAGTATCAATATCATCAACATATCCTCTGGCCTTTCCGGATATCATCATATCATCACAATATCATCATAATTGAAAATCAATATCAATAATAAAGAACAAGCCCCACAAGGGTTAAAGTAAATGACAAGCCCCACAAACAAGCTCCACAAGGGCTAAAATAAATGACAAGTAAGTAAATGACACGAGGGCTAAAAGTAAAGTGAAAGCTCCACGAGGGCTAAAGTAAATGAGAAGTAAGGAAGATCATATATTTATATCTCATCATTGATCATTTTATCTAAGACAATTTATCCATAAATGTGTGAATATATATATATATATATATAGCATAAATATTATAAAGCATTAACGGGTTCAATATGGTTAGTAGCATAGCTTCTCATATAGTCAATAAATATACCCTTTAGAACCCTTAGTATCATGACTCATAATATTAGAAACAAGAAGGCTTTCTAACATAATCAACAGTTGGGTTACTAGACAAAGAATAACATAAGTCCAACATTATCTATAGAGAATCTTTACGCATAGTCAATAAGCATGCCTTCTAATGTCATTAACATCATTAATTACAATATAGACAATAAGGAAGATTTTCAATATGATTTATTAGCATAATTACTAAGTCTGATCATAACTTGGGCAATAGTATAATTAATGGCCCGAACACTAGCCTAAATGATGGGTTAATCAAGAGTATAGTCAAGAACTCATCATTACAAAATTCATCACTAAGTCATTTAGACCTTGGGAATAACCATAAGCAATATCATGAACAATGACCCATTAGTAGCATATTCATTGGCCTACTATTGGCCTAAAGATATTTCATCATTAACATGAACAATGGCTAAAATATTACATGATCCATAATTTATTCATAGTGTGGTCAATAAAATAATGTATGACTTAGGTCATATTATAGGCAAGGACTCATTTAATAGCACTTTTATCAGCCCAACCAATAGATAATCATAATAACATAATTAATATCTTGACATAAGCTTTAGCCAATAAGGCATTTAAAGGCACAATTACTTGGGCATCATTCTCAATGCCATTCCACATAACTAACAAGTTCCAAGAGTCATCAATATTGCCTCAAAAGGGCACTCTTTAGTTGATTACTAGCCATAAAATTTCAAGGAAACTAATCACAAGTCTTGTCTTAAGGTGGGTCAACAAGCCTACATCTAAATCCCCAAAATACATTCTAAGTCAATTTATACTCCGGGCTAGGCTATGGTATTTAAATGAACTCCTAGATGTATAACAAGTCACCATAAGACTTAAGTTAGATATTCTGCTCAAGCACCTTTATTAAGTCCAATGGAACCAATGGAACCTCCCCTAGTATAAGCAGCTAAGGCCAATTTACTCTAAGTATGAGAAACTAGAGCATTATATCTAAGGTTGAGTATTTTAAGGCATTCTTATACTAAACATGAGTAATAAAGTCTATTCCACCTAATATAATAGGTAACAAGCCAAGCTTTCCAATTTCTAAAATTCATGTAGCTTAATTGGTCCGACTAACCTAAGTCTTGCATTTAATCAATCCAATACTTAAAACACATCCCAATATAACAAGATATCATAATTATATCAAAATATAACTCAATCTAATAAGGAGTAAGCCAAACCTATCTCAAATCCAAAGAAAGCCCACGAATTGCTAAACCTTTGTTTTTCCTTTTCGAGAAGCTTCTTCAAGGTGCCAAGCTACTTAAAAACACAATCTACACATCATTATGAGACTTTTGATACCCATATTGTATCATTGTGCTTTGGGTTAAAAATGATACTAAAAATCCCTAGTTGGTCTCATATAGAGAAAACATATTTCCGAGACCAACCCAATATTCATACACCACTAGGGAATCATAACCCTCAATAATTAGGTAAAAACCAAGAATATTTGGGCTAAAATCAAGATCTCATGCAATTTGGGGTTTTAGTCAAAATTTAAGAAATTAAAGCTTGAAAAAAGAAGGATTCATACCTTTAATCTGCTGTTAATCACAAAAATATATGTTAATAAAGTTTCTAACTCACCCCCAGGAATAAATTTAAAGTAAATATCATTTTAGGGCTTCTAGAGCTCAAAAAGGAGTGAAAATGGTCAATTTCGTGACCAAGGGGGCTATTTATAGTACCTTAGTCACGATTAAATGGGGTCCGCGAGGTCAAAACTTAATTTTCGATCTCCCAGACTCATTTAGACTCTATTTTTGCAAAAAAAAACTATGTAACCCCACTAAATTTGATGTTCCAGATGCATTAGAGAAGTCAAATGTTTATCCAAGTCCATATAGACCAATTATGGGCCCCACACCTATGTCTACTAATTTTTTCACTTTTTGACCAATTGATCGAAATGAACTCGGGTGTCTTAGGACTCGAACCAAGGGTCTTTCTAGACTAAAGCCGATATTACAGAGCTATTAGAGCAGCCAAAATTTGTATCTGAGGTTGTTTAACTAAAGTTTTTGCACGATGGCCATTTAAAACCAGTGAAAACTTCTAAACGAGAAATTGATCCTAAAACCAAATGAACTGCTTGGTAACCGAACTATCAGTTCCAACAAGTCATAAATGACTTGAGACAACTATGAAAAAGCTCTAACAGTGAAAATAAGCGGACAGTACAGAAAATGACCTGAAGGGTCATTGCACCCACTCTCGTACTATATGCGTTTCATATTGCTTGACCCTTTTTTATATGACACATCCCTTAAGAAAATTTTAATTAGAGGTGTATTTTGCTAAATTAATGTTATTAATAATGCTTTGAAATTTAAAATTTGACTACTACAACTTTATGCAATTATTTAATATTGAGGATAGAAATAAAAAAATACAAAAATTCTCTTAATCTCATAAATTGATCAAGTAAATAAAAATAACGATTTTTAGTATGATGATCTAGTAATATGAAACGGCGGGAGTGTTCTCTGGTATATATATAAATAAATAAATTTTGATTGTCATTAATGGAATAGTACACAAATTATGGTTGAAAATAATTTAAAATTTATATAAATACAATCTTTAAAATTTTAGCTTAATTTAATTAATTGTTTTTGCATTTCCTTCATTGAAATTTATTTGTATAGTTATTATTATCTGGTATGTTTATTTGTATAAGTAAATATTAAAATTTTGATTATAATTAATAAAATTAATTTTCTCACTATGTCAATCTATTTCATTATAGAACATTATTAGCATATATACTTAATTAATATTTTTCACTTTTTTCGCCCAAAAGACAATATATATGCTTTTATGAAAATCTTGTTACATAAATTTTGAAAAAGCAAAAATATCATGTCTAAGAAGAAGAG